>VXAU01005779.1:477862-596134 GCA_013399695.1 Formicarius rufipectus | reverse complement strand
GGGGCCTCGCGGCGGTTCCCCCGCCCCTCCGTGGCCGTGGCCGCGGGGCGTCCCGGGCCGCCCTGCAGGGGAGGGGCGGGGACATCGCGATGTTTCCAGGCGCGCCGCGAGCGCCNGGGCGGCGCTCGGTGAGTGTGGGACGGGCTCGGGGCACCGGCAGCGCCTTCCCGGCTGGTACCTGGTCACTCAGAGGAGCGGTCGGCGGCGCTGTCCGCCGCGGATGAGGGTGAGGGCTGGGCCGTTCCCCCGCCTCAGTGCAGCGGTGCCTCGGGGAGGGGCGGTCACGGTGTGACGCGGGACAGTTGCGCGGGTAACGCGAGCGGCGCCCGGCGGGGCAGCGGGAGGGGCCCGGTCCCGGCTGCGGGCCCCGTGCAGGGCAGGGCCGTTGGTTCGAGGGCAGCGCCCCGCCCTGCCCGCCGCTCGCTCCGAACGGATCGTGAGCCGTTCCACAGCTCGGCCAAACGGGACAGCCTTCCCCCCTCCTCTCAGGGAGCTGCTCCCGCAGCGTCCACGGCTGGGTATTGACCCGCGGGTGCTGTACGCTCTGTACAGTTGGAGGATCACTTGGCTGCGCAAGCATAAGCTGCGCTGAAAAACTGGAGGCAGTAATGCTTTAATCTGCGCCCCGTTTGGGTCCTGTGACCTGGTGGGGATGAACTGTCGTGCTGAATACGGGTGACGGTGCTGCAAAGGCTTCACATCTAGATAAGGTCGTACAGTATCTGTTTGAGCGACCGTAGCAGTAGAGACTAAATGGTGCTTGAGGGGACCTGCTGTATGACTGTTTTCTCGACCATTCTGAGAAGATGCTTTTCAGTTTTTAAAGAAGTGTAGTCGTCGAACTTTTGCTTCTTCACAGGCTTCTAGTTTACATGAATTTCATACTTTTCTTTAAACATACGTGCATCTCACCTGAACCATGTCAGGTCTCTTCCAGCCTAAAACTTAAAAAAGTGTTGTCGTGGCATTTGCTTAGTTTTGGGCTCTGTGCAGGGAGAGAGCAACTCTGTTGAAATCGCGTAAGAGAATGCATCCCACTATCTTCTCTTTCAGCTAGTCTTGCTAGTTCCACGCTGCCTTAAGATGATGATAAATGGAATCATTGTAGTAACCTTAGGTTACAGTGTTGCTAAGGTCAGATTATCATGCATTTTCTAGTGCAGGTAATTCAGTATTGAAGTAGTATGGTTCAGAAAGGTATTAAAAGTAATTCATTCCATGAAGTTAAAATTCCTGCATGCTTCTAGGCAGATTGCAGTGTATAACTAGAGCCAGGTGAAACTTGCCGCATGTGATATATTTGCTGAAAAAGCCTGTTCATAAGAACTAGCATATACTGTCCGTTAATGTAGCTGTGTTAGCTGGAGGCAGGGTGGAGTGAGGAGGAAAGAAAACAGTCAGGTTTGGAAAGTGGGAATTTAATTCTTATGCTTGATTCTTTCCTGCTATTTCTAAACACCAATTTATCCTTGAATTATTTTTCATTCTCTGTGTTACTGAGTTTGGCTGTGTATACCAACCACGCTATGCTAATAAGTAAGTTGAGCAGTAGTGGTTGATGATGATACATTGAAGCCACAACTGGCCACTGGCTATGTCTTTCGTGGCTTTGCACTTACCGAACGGTGTACAGCATTAACGTGCTCTGCTTTTTATTGTTACAAAATGAGCTAGTTATTCTTTGATAAATTGTGTGAGACAAGCCAGTACCCTTTTAACACTAATGGTTTTTAAGGAGCTGTGATGCCTTGGGCTAAGAAAACCCACTCTTGTTTGGTACTGTAAGTGATCTAGTTGCACTGTAGCAACTGATAATAAGTGAATGTTGATTTTGAAATTTTTTTTATCAGCCTTTTACTTCTGTTTGAGTTGATGCTTCGTTTGAAAGCAGAGAATGATATTTAGTATATTTACGCTCCTTAGTCTTCTCAGTTCCTGAAATCATTGTATTTCTTAGGCTTTAGAGTCAGAACATTAAATTTAGCAAATTGAAGAAAAGAATCTTAGTGTTACACACTTTATAAATATTTGTCTTTATTTTCACTGTTCCTGAGTTGCTCTAATGACCTTTATTAACAGTTAGAGAGTCTGCTTCTCTCTGTATTTCCCATGATGGCACTGAGAACCTCTTTGCTAGAAAACCACGTCTCTTAAGCAGTTTGTCTCCATTTCCGTTTATTAAATGATACTTCTGTTAGGAAAATTATCCTTATGGAATTAATTCTCTTTAATCACTTAATGGTGATTAAATGTGGGTGAGTACAGTACTGACTGCAATATTCCTTCCAGTACTTTGCTGACTCGTTACAGCAGCATGCACTAGGATGTTCTATTATCTCTCTTGCTCTTTGCCTGCTTTCTCAAATCTGCATTCTAAGAAGTTAAATGTGCTAGATTTGTAAGTGGTTTCACTGGGCTGCTAGAGCATGAGAACTTTGGTTTTGCTGTGTAAAATAAGCTTGACTTCATACAGTAACGCCTTATTAAAGAAGGATGTGCAATAAATGTATCACTTAGCTTTCAGAATTTTAATAATTAGATCGTAGACAATATGAGAAGTAATACAGAGTTTTAAAAGGTCTTTAGTGTTTCTTTTGGAGATTGGAGGAAGAACATTCTGTTAACTGAAGTTGCTAGACTATGATGTCTCTCATGGTTTCCAGGCTATAGTAGTTCTGTTTTTTTCAGTCATCATCAGACTACAACGTTCTGGTAGATGTGTTATTTACTGAGAAACATTTAGCTTACATGAAAAATCTGACAAATCAGAAAACTTTTTATGTATTGTTTGGGTTGTCACAGACTGAATTTTTCCCTCGGAACTCTCCATTACTTATCAAATAATGTGTGCATGAAAGAATACTTCTATCCAAAAGTCCTTAGGGGTGTTTCTCAATGAGCTAATTCAGGTATTGCAAAAGCATCAGTGTAAAAGTGTGGAACTGACCGAAGTCTTCAGCATAAGCAGAGCCACTTCAGTGCTTGCATGCGCTGAGTTCTGTTCAGTTGTTGGGTTGTTTGGGATTTTTTTCTTGTTAACAATTCACTTTAACTTTGATTTATGGTGACTAAGACTGAACGGTAAGGCAGTCCTGAAGGAAATGCTTTTTTGATACGAGTAAGGAGACTTCTCACGGGGTCATAAAGTGGAGGATTACATTTCCTATAAAGTTACCTCTGCAAACTCTCTTGGTGTAATGTGTTTTATTTAGTTTTACCTCTGTACGCTAAACACCTATATTGGAAAAGTGATTATGGTCTCTAACTATGAGAAAGGGATAACCACTGTGATGGCTATACATCTGTCTGCTATGTTTATTGCAAGTCATTGCTGCTGTGGGGAAATCTGCAGTTGGTTTCTGATGATTTCACAATTTTGGGAGATAGAGATCAATTGATTCAGATCCTGTCAACGGCTACTCCTGCATTGGCAAAGAGTGTTCAGAATCTGCAACATCAGTAGAAATCTCCCCTAAGTAGCGACTAAGACAAGACTGAACAAAAACTGTATCCAAACAACTGTTAATCTGTCATAGCTTTCCTATTTACTACAATTGCACTGAGGTAGTAATTGCAAATTTCAGTTCTCCAATTTGGATAATGTTTGGATAACTTTTATATGCTGTTTGGAAAAAAAACCCCAAACAATCCAGCCGTCAAATCTTTGGTGTTTTCTGCTTGCATTCAAGTCATACTGATTTTCTTAGCAAAAGGTTTTAATATATTAAATCTTTGAAGAGAAAATATATAAATTCTGTGGATTTCTTATGGCTCTTTCCTTGCACGTTTTACTCTTGTGAATCTCTATATATTTGAGTTAAAATTTTGACTAGCTTACCGAAGGCTATCGAACAGCATTAAACCCCCATTGCGTTGGGTGTGTCAAATACTGAAGGATAAATCAGGGAATACTCACTTCGTCCTTAAATACAGCTGCAGTGTGCAGTGAGACAGTGTGGATCACCATATAGAAAGAATGTGGTGTGAAAGGCAGCTGGATAATATTAGTCAGCATGGTATGTGTCATCAGTCCTTGGCTCTGACTTGTTCAAGGGGGCTGGATGTTTTCCTGTGGATGTCATGGGAAGGAGAACTTGAAGGGAACACAGAATTTGTTTGCTGTTAACATCTGCAAAACTCCTCCCAGATGGGGGAGAAGTGTGAAAGCCCTTGCGTGAAATAAATTCGGCAATGGAGCTGCGTATGGAAGTTGCGTATGAATGGGGATTAAGAAAGCAGGAGATGTGGACTGAGGGACTTTGAAAAGGAGAACAAATGAATAATGCAGTAGTAGCTGAAGAGGGTAGAAGTGTCTTAAAATATCCCTCTATCAGCAGAACACTGAAGAATGTGCCTTCGAGTCCTGTTAATAAGTGTGTGGATATTTTTTTGAATTAAAAAATTAATGTTCAAAATTCTCATCTTGAAGTGGGTAAAGCTTGATTACTTCAAAGAGACTGGTGTACTTCCCTATTACATAGGCCTGATCCCTTGTACTATTTTTTCTGATACTGTTTAATTAAGCTAAGTACTGTATTTGTTAATTTGTGAATCAGAACATCTGATGTTTAAACACATTGTGCATTTATCTTAGGGTAAATTAAGAAAAATGGAGAATGGCGAATCTGAGACTGAGGAAGAGATTGAAGAGAAAAATGGAAGAGATGATTTAGAAGCTCTAAATTACTAATCCTTTCAGTCCATAAAAACGTGATTATGACAAGCTTATCTAAACTGAAAATCCTCTTAAACTTTATTATGAGAGTCACATGCATGTTTTGGGAAAAAGAGATGTTTGCAGTGAATGGCAATGCTATGTAGGCTTAGAAAGGGATGAGTGTTGCTGGCCTTATCTCAAATATCACTCAAAAATAGAAAAGCAGTCAATGTTATAATTTGACTTGACGTGAAGAGCAAGAAAACAGGAGATTCTGTAAGCTGAGCTTAAACAAAAAAACATAGCTGTAGATCTGTTGACTATGGATTGGTATTTTCTACAGAGAATACCAAAAAGAGATCTTTTACTTAGTTTTTACAGCTTGTAGTCTGTTAGGATTGTGTCCTGTGAGTGGACTGATTCTGTGTCATGTTTTGATTAAAATTTTTCCTTTCCATGACTATTTGCAGCTGTCCTCTAATTCATCACCAGATTTTGTACTGAATTTTTTTATAAGGAGGAGGCAAAAGGTGGAAAGAAAATACATTGCTTTCTACAGTGATGCCTTTCTAGGACTAGCTACCATGCAAAGTTTGAATTTATGAGTGAGGAAAAATGTTCATGAAACTGTATTTTTTTATAGTCTCTTAGTAGAATAAGTGCTGAAATTTGCAATTAATTCAGAACATCTAGATATTTTTCTGATGAATTGTTCATTTTTCCATGTTGTACCTTCCTTACCTCTTAGCTAGGTATGCACCACTTAATCTAGAGGAATAGTGTAATTTAAGAGATAATCTGTAAAATAGATTTGTTAGACTCCCTGCTTCCATCTTCTTTTCTCAAAACTTTCCTAGGCTGACAGTGGTGGGGGGATGACAACTATGAAATGTAATTTAGCTATGGGATGTAGTTGGAACATTTGAAAGACTAATGAAGAACTATTTTGACTTCTATTACAGCAGATTGTGGTAAATATAACTAGATCTACCTGTATTTCTGCTTTCTGGAGGTGAACCAAAGTACATGCTTACTGACATATGTTCTCCTTTCAGGCTGAATAGAGTTGTTCTGACACCTCCTTTTTAAATTCCTGTTTTTATACAGCAGTTCAGTTTGTGTGTTTTCAGCCTGGCGTGTGAAACTGGGTGCATGAATCAGAGTAGCTGGGTGGGATTTTGACGAGCACACTCTGGAAAAAGCATCTAGTGTGACCATCTCCTTTTGCTTATGTAAGAACAGTGTGATCACATGGGCACAGCAAAAATGTGTGCTGTTCCTTATTTGGGAGTGCATTAATAACCTTCATCCTGTTGGAGTGCAATGGCAATTAAAAACAGTGCAATGTAGCTGAGTTGCATTTCCAAGTGGATTTATGGGTTTTACAGTTCTTTTCTTCATCAAGGCTGAAAAAAAAAGTTCGTTCTCTACAGGAAACTATAAATTTTTGCCATTATTACAGAAAAATACCCCCACAAATAGAGTTAGGATAGGGATTGTGCAAGCATCTTTCATCTATCCTTTTCCCTTTCCCCTTTTGTATGTGACCTGTCACTATGATCAGTATCACGTTTATTCTGTTGTTTCTCTCAGTTCTTATGTTTACTGGTAGCCTTTTAATTGTTAGAAAATAAATCTAATGCTTTTGCAAGAAGATATGACTTCTGTCTGTTGCTTAATTATGGAACATGACCAAAGTAGTGAAAAAACTCTAGATGAGCCTATTGGCCTTCAGTGTCAACCTGTAGAGTATATCATCNTTTTTTTTTTTTTTAATAGAACAAATCCGAATGCTTAATGATAGGTTGAGAACCATTGGAAATACAGACTTCAGGTTCAGATCAGGTCACATCTGAATCATGCCAGTGCCAGCTTCACAAGAGATTCTTTTCAGAAGCTAACGGTGAGGACTGTCTTTATTCTACAAGTGCTATTATTCTCTGCTGCTGCTTCTTTGCTGAGACCAAAGGTTGTTAGTTACATTGTTTAGTGGAAGAAACTCCTTAGGATTACTTTGCTGTAAATAAAAGAATTGGTTAAGGTAAATGCCATTAAATTGCTCTAGGTGGCAATACCCTTCCTTTTCTATACATGAAAGGCTAAAAGACTGTATTATGCTACTTCATTGAAATAGTTAATAAATGAAACATTCTGCCAGTCCTAATGTTTCCTGGGTGAGGAAAAGTTGTGATAACTAACTTTATCAGAAGTATGGAAATAGATGTATTTTAAATGCCTTTAAAACACCTTTTGTTTCAGTTTCTTGAAGGAAAGTCAGCAAGGGTTGTTGTGGAAACTAGCGCTATTTTTCCATTGTCCTTTTCCTGTTTATCAGTACATAGCACTACTGTGAGGTCACAGAAGTTCTCCTACACCAGGGTTCATTTGGAGGAAGAACTGGGAGTGAGCCAATCACAGTTCCCAGGGTCTCTGCTGGCTGGCCTTGTGTCCAGTCTCAGCTGGCCCAGAGCAAATGTTACTTTGGTTTGTGACAGCTGGCCCTGGTCTGTGGGGTGGAGAATGCTGGACTGCAGAAGGAGGTAGTGTATGAGCTGGCCATTCTGTCTCTGTATTTTTAGAGAGATTTCTGCCCATTTTGTGCTGGAAGAGTGGGGCTGAATCCATTGACTGAATCTTGAATTAAGCATCACTTTTACCGAAAACAGGAATCTTGGAAATACATTCACCAGTGTTACTAAAATGCCTTGTTTGAAAAAGTGTACTTATTGTAAACAACACCCCTCCTTCACTTAGGTGAAAGACAATACAGATGTACTTCTCATTGTTTATTTTTCAGTCTTTGTATAGTAAACTGATCTGCAGGTAGGCAAATGAGGGTAGCGTCTACACATTTTTCGCGATTTATTTTTTTGCAGTTTGACGTTTTTGCTCTGGCTTCTCTATCGAGAAACTTGCATCTGTGCTATGGTATTT
Organism: Formicarius rufipectus; assembly: GCA_013399695.1. Taxonomy (NCBI): domain Eukaryota; kingdom Metazoa; phylum Chordata; class Aves; order Passeriformes; family Formicariidae; genus Formicarius; species Formicarius rufipectus. Next base: position 588,543 of record VXAU01005779.1, on the reverse strand, counting down.
TTTCATTGTCCTACTGACACCATTATTGAATTTCCGGTGTCTTTTGGCAGAGAATTCTATCACTTGTAGGACTTCATTTTATTGTTTTAACTGGCTTCTGCTAGTCACACTTAGTAGCTCTGGCTTCAATGGGTGTAGATGATGAATGGTTCATGCATCTTCCTTTCTCCATTGTTTGTTGATCTTGCAGACCTCTGTCACTTCTGTGTTTTTAACAGATTGAAGAATTCAAGCCTCCTCAGTTGTTCCCCATGTGGAAACATTTGCATATCTTTGATTATTTTTTATAATCCTCTGAACTTTTTTTAAAAAATACATTGTTTGGGTGACTTGAAGAAGATGGAATTGCACAGTATTAAAGTATACAGGTACTATTGCTACTCTAGTATTCACATGATATAATAGTAATGATGATAATGTTTTCTGTTTCTGGTTCCTAGGGCCTTCTAACACTTCATTTGAGTTTTTTTTCTGGCTACCAAGAGTTCATACATTCTTTTTGACACTGATCAGAATTTAGCAGTACGTTTTTAACCTTTTATAAAGAGTGTATATTTTGTGGTATACTGTTAATGCTAAGAAAACAATGTAACATGGAAGTGACTATGTATAAAGCATATGTATGAAAAATAAATTAGTCCTATGTGACAGTATTGATAGCATATTCGGGATCTGAGCATGCTGACATTTCAGAATCTGAAAGACTTGTATTACAGCAGTATGTTTTTTTGAAACAATTACCAGAAGGGCAGTAAAACTTAATACAGTCAAATAAGAAGCAACTAATCTTGAAGGGAAACTGAACATATACAAAATGTTAAGCTATTCATCGTGTTAAATATCTTCTTACGTAACCAGCATGGAAATGGTGGTGTTACGGGAGTCAGAGACCTGACTAGTACAGTGTGATAAATGTATGATAAGGTCTAACTCTTTATTTGCAAATGGGTTGTTTCAGGATGGCATTCCTTGAGGCTTGGATAAATTCCTGAGTGATAGCCATCAGAGCCAGAAGCAATTAGGACAAAAATACAGGCTTTTTATATGTAAAGATGGAACTTTGGCTACTATGTTTTTCTACTTTCTTTGCCCCAGACTGGAAACTTAAATTATGCAGAACTTGTCAAAATTGAACATTTTCTTGGTGGAAACAGAACTTCAGCTTCCTTATGAACCAAAAGAAGACTTTTCTTACCAACACAGTATGCTTTTCCATATAGTTGTTCAGAGAAGTATGTATGGCAACATTAACTACTTGAATTTTGTAGTAGTGTGGTAAATAGTCATAGTCAGTAATGTGAGGGAACCTGTTACATGTTTTGCATGATTGGCATTTTTCCTGGCTGACCAATCAACTTGAATAAGAATCCTTTTACAGAAGATATGTGGGTGGGAATTGAAATGGACACTGAATCTAAGTAAGGAATTGAAAAGCACTTGTGGAATCTGTATTCTTTCAGAAGAGGGAAGCCTTAATCTGTAGATGAAAATACTTTCTGTTGCTTTGTGTGGCCATACTTGGGATGTTTCCTGTTAGGTTTCTAGAACTGTCTGGTACTTGACTAAAGTAGTTAATCACATTTCAAAGAAGTAGTTAGTTGCATTTTCATTAATGCAGTGCCTCACAGTTGAATCCTAAGAACATTGCCAACTTGCAGGAAGCTGTTCATTCCCTTCTAGTGGTGCAGAGGTAAAATGTGGAAGATTCTTCTAAGCGTGTTTTTGTTCATCAGCTGTAGTAGAGATTGTGTCTTAGTAGACAGGAGTCAGGTATGAGAAAACAAGTTCTTTATGTTAGTTATGGCAGTTAAGTTTGCTCTGTGTTGGGAGGTTGGTGTGCATGTGTTACTAGTGTGCAAGTCATGTTTTTGAAGATTGTTTTAATTGTGTTTAATTTGAAATCTATTTGATTAGTTTTTTTTTTCTTTTTCTATTGTTTTATGTACTTCTGCATAGGTCATAATGTAAATGTAGTGGGAATCATTTTCTGAAGAGAAGAACCCAACCCTGTAACCTAACATATAACAAACTATAGTAAGTTTCAACGTGTAATTATTGTGGACATATTTGGTTGTGCAAAGCGTTCTTGTTATTGGTCTATTGTTACAAAAAGCAAGAAGGAAAAGAAAACTAACTTTAAAAATTTTGCTAACAGCACCTGCTGTCTTGTTATGTAGATGTTACAAAATAATATTGATGGTTACACGAATCACAGGCTTAAATATTAATTTTGAAGATTCAGAGGTGGTAACATATCTCTAGGTGATAGCAGTATGTCTTTTTGAGATTTAACACTTGAGCTGTGGATTTATGTAGACTGGAATGTATGTTTAAAGTAAGCTTTTCCACTGAAAACCTTAAAAATACATCCTTTGACCTACTGGCATGAGCAGAATTTCATGCGTGTTCCAGTAATACTATAAACATTGTTTTGAAACAAATACTGCCAATAAAAAATAGACAGTATTTTTGTTGATGCTAGGGCTGATGTAACACAAATACAATTAATTTAATGGTTAGTTTTTAAGTGGCATTTCACTTTCTTCTCTGATTATTTATTTAGATGCAAAATCAGCTCCAGAATCTTTATGTAAAGCTAAATTTTACTTCCATCACAGTTAGCAGCATGTCTCCATGGACAACTGAAGAATTTGATAAATTTGGTAGTAACAGGCATATGAACTGTGACTAAATGAAACTTTCCCTTCAGGGCTGTTGATTAGATAGAACTGTTATGCTCTGCAGGTTCCACTTAGAATTTTCTGTTTGAGATACGTTTATAAAAATCAACTAACTGTTGTTTCACTTGTAAACTCTAAAATTTATTTCTGTGTGTGATACCAGTTACTGAATAGTTCTGTAGTGAATTTATGAATGGGGTTTGTATGTACAAGGTCTTATTCTCAGTATAGAGTATATAAACNGCAGACAAGCCAAATCCCTCCCCAGGAAAAGTTTTCACAATAAAATATCATATTTATTATGATAATAATTACATTATATATATAATGTAATTATTATCATAATAAATATGATATTTTATTGTGAAAACTTTTCCTGGGGAGGGATTTGGCTTGTCTGCCCTGACATTTCTGTGCACATGTGTATTTATAGTTGTGATCTGTCTGGAATTTGCCTTTGTGGTTTTGTTTGCTCTTTAACTTGTTCTGTGATCTAGTCCTGTCTTTCTCAGTTTTGTTTCTGAGGTTTAATAGATGAAGAATGCAGAAGAAATGGCTTAATTTAAAGGAAATAATGAGCATTTTTATTCAGCTTCAGGGTATATTGACACTATTCTGCTTAGCAGCTTTTCCTTAAAACAACATGCTGGTGCTAACTTGCAATTAACCAAGAATTTGAGTTCAGTGTGTTATTATGACTGTTCCCTTATTTCATTTCAGTTGTTCTTAGGAAGGCTTCTTTAAAGAAACCAACTGATTGGTTCAAAGTGAATATTGTCAATGAAACTATTCTAAGACTTGGAAGCAGTATGACCTTGCTCTCACTGCCAAGTTTAGAATTTGTAGCTTTTGTCCATTTGTATGTGAGTTAAATTATGGTTGTTCAGATAGAATTATCAGGTTTTTTTGAAGAAAGAATTCTTTCTCTGAAATACTAACTCAGGTGGAGTGCAGTAGCCAAACTCGGTCTCAGAAGTGAAGGTGAGCTGTTGAAGGAACAATTTTCATCTTTCTAGTGTGTATCTCACAAACACTTTTAAATGAAAAAAACTAAATCTTGAATTATCAAAGAAATCTTCTAGATAAGTGTGCGTATATTAAGCAAGTTTTGTATGTTTTTGAAATTTTAGTCAGTTTTCCTGACAATTTTTTTAAATGTCTATTTGACGTTTTAAGCATTTGTTACAGTTGAAGACTGTTGCTGTTTTGTTTTGGTTTTTTTTTTCCCCCCAGTCCACATTAGCAAAAATATAAAACAAATTTCAGTTTAACCTTTGTAATCTGGACTGTAATAAATAACACTGACGTTAAGAAACAGTGGACAAATACAGGCTGTAAACTTTCTCACTCAGAATGACAGTACTAAGAACAGGATGAGATATCTGAAACAGGCTAGTTTGGCAGAAAATTGCTTTACAGAATTGACTATAAGCAAAAGCTGCATAGATAACACTTGATACTGGAGTGATGATGATAACTTTTTTCTGTGTGTGCCTGAAATGGAATGTAGCTGTTGTACCTGAAGACTGTGTAAACAGAGAACTGATGATATAGGTGGCTGAGTCATAATGTGATATATTAGTCAGAGGCGTGGTAAAAATGAGGAAAAAGTCTTATTGGTGGTGAGGGCTTTTATCTGTTATGTTTTTGAGGTGTCTTCACAGCCAAGTATGTTACTGGATTTGTATGTCCAGAAGGTTATCATTTATTCAGGAGCAAGCTTAATCAAGTCTCAGATTATGGCCTTCCTAATTTTATGGATAGGTAGTTCAGTGGCTTGCTTGTGGGAGGCTTGAATAAGTTGCAGGACACACTACTGCTGGCTTGTCCTGGCTGAGGTCAGCCTTGGCTATGTAGGATCTGTCAGGCTGTGTGCTGTTAATGCTGCCTAAACAAACCAAATCACAGCAACCACCCCTCCTTCAAGTTAAAGGTGAAAGTCCACACAGAAAGTGAGCACACATCCCAGTATACCAGGTGGAGCTGGTCAGGAGCAGGTGTGTCTATGTTGCAGGGCCCTCATGGTACTTGGACACAACCTGTCAGTCTCTGAAGGTACAGGTGACTGATCGGTAAGAACTCTGGGAAACGGGCTTACTGATAAAATGCCACGTGATGTTTCCAGGTTCTGCTATGAAAGAGGAAGACACAACTTAGAAATGCAGAAACTTGTAAAGAATGAAATAATCTTATAAAGGAGTTTGTATGTCACACAGTAGGTAATGACCTTATCTGTTTTTTTTTTAGGGAACACTTATTCAGGCTTTCAAATGAAAAATATTCAAGCACATTGGAAGTGAAATATTTTCATAGTCTGGAAAAGCTTTTTTCTTGGGTGTATCTGGCAATAGGGAAGATAAGTTTATAACAATAAAACTTAAGTATTTGATTTTTTTTAAGGCTGTTTTGTTTTCTGTTTATCTGTGCTTAGCTGAAGGGACTGCAGTGCCAGAAATCATTTTTGCTGAGAGTACATGAAGGATTTTCCTTCTTTTGATAATAATTCTGAAGAGGAATATGGGATAAAATAACAAAATAAGCAATAAAGGATTGCAAATATCAGATATTTGGAGTTCTAGAAATCTAGCAGCTATGATTTGTTATATTTCCTTGAAACTGCTCTAATAGGAGAAGATTGGAAAATGTAAAAACTTACCAGATGGATTTCACGGTGTGAAAAAAGTGCTGGTATGATCAGATGTACTTATATTGTTGTTAGCATAATTAGTAGATGTCTATCTTGTGCACACTAGTCCTTTAATAATACTAATATTAAAAAAAGATTTCCCTACTTCTAAAAGAGTCATATCTCTATTACAAATTGTTTAAAGAACTCAGTAAGTATGTGAGAGGAGCCTACATATATTTCAAAAAAGTCTCTGCATGATACAATGAACATCTCAACATGGAGGAAAAGAAGGAACATGCTTTCTGGAAGGACATGCTTTAGTTACCCATTGGCCTTTACAAGATAGGAGATTCCAGACTAAATTCATTCTGACATGAAGATCCCGTGCAGGGCAGGAAGTAGAAGTAATGTAGTCATCGCTGTACATCCTACTCAGAATCTAAAGGAATTTAATTTTTAGGGAATAATTTACATAATTAGGGTATAACTCAGCCCTCTAGGCCAGAATAGCATATCCCCCTCTGTAGGGAGACAAAGGATGCTTGAACACTTAGTCACTGTGATTGTCATCAAACAGTCCCAGTGTAACTTTTTTACCAGAATTTGTTCTCTAAGTTTTGACAATTAAGGTGAAGAAACTTTATATTTAAGGAGAAATCCTCACTATTGTGATTTTTAATGTAACCTGCAGACTTAAATAATGTTTTAGAAAATGGAGAGGGAAGAGAGCGAATCACTAAGCCTTGCTTATTGCACTGCTTGAGTATTCTTTTGATACTTAAAAGGAGATGTGTTTAATTAGTATCATCTCATACCTTCTTTTATAAAGTAGCCTATGCACCCTTTGCCACTCTGATTGACCAGAGGTTTTGCAAAACATCATGAAAAATACAGTCCTGAAATCAGTCTGAGCTATTGCTGTTCTGACAATCTATGATACAATGATAGTGACAGATACCCTGGTGTCCTTCTCAGATACTCATGGGAGAGAATACTTTAAGTGATGTAAGTTATGATCCCACCAGAGGTTGCTTAAGTCACAGCATGGGAGCACAGCGGAGCATAACTCCTTATACTGCTCATTCTACAAGAAGTGGCTCTTCTAAGGCAGCTCTGAATCTTAGTCTCTCAGTAGTGATGAAGTTTGTTTGCTGCTGTAGTTCAGAGTATCAAAACTGCTGGTGTTTGGTGATTTGTTTTATTTGCAACAATTTCTTAAGTGTGGAACGTTACATTTTACCGCCCGCTAAAATGTGTAAGTGCAGTAACTCTGGGGAGTGGTCCTGTGTGTCACGTGAAGTCAGCTGAAGTCCTGTTTTAATTCAAAGTACTGACCCACTGCTTTCAGAACTCCATAGCAGAGAAAATTTTGAATTTAGGATGTGGGTTTTGAAGAATTTATTTGAAATACTAATTTTAAATTAAGTAAAGTAGCACTTTCAAAATAAAGGTGAAGAGGGTGATTTAGTAAAAGACTAGCTTTATTCCAAGTGGAGCTCAGTAACAACTTCCTCCTTCAGCTGTAAAGATAATTGATTCTATGACCTTGTGACTCCCAGTGTGCCAAAATGCAAGTAAGTCCAGAGAAATTTGGTGGCAAGGGGAAGCCGATTCCTTCTTTTGATACTGTTTGGCATCTGTTACATTTGAAAGAATGTCTACATATATGCAGAAATTCTTGATTTCTCAAATACTCTGGTGAAATCTTTGCTTTATTCTGTTTTGGTCTGTTTTAATTTAGTGGTGTGAATTGTGGTAATAAAAGTGGATTTTTTGCTCAGATTCATTCTTTCTGCTTAAAGTACACAACTGCAGTCAGCTGTGGCTTGAGGGTGGCTTAATTTTATTTTTAAAGAAATGTAGTTATGCTTTCTGAAGGTTTGTAGTTAGTGTGGGTGTAAAATACTTCATAGCCTTTGCTGGAAAGGGTGCAAATCCATGTTGATATATTTGGGAGGCAGTTATGTACAGCTGTCTCTATAGAAACAGTGAAATAAAATGCTATAATTACTTTGTATGGGCTACTGCAGTGCTCTTGGGGCAGTTAAGCCTTTAGGGCTGACCGCAGTCAGCCCCGTTGGTGAAAGGCAGTTTATCACACTGGGTTAACCTTTAAACTTTGGGAGAAAATAGGATTGTGTTGTGCGCATGCGCGTGAGGGAGCGAGGCGTGCGGCCGCTCGGGCGGGGAAGTGACGTGCGGGATTGTTTGTGGTTCTAGAAAGAGCGGAGACACGTAGTGTCGAGGGAAGGGCTCCGGGCAGGGCTGAGTCCTGTGCGGTGTGTAAGCGCTTATAAATGAGCAACGGGGGAGGGAGTCTAGTGCAGAGAAGCTCTCTAGTCTTTTTTTAATGTACTGGAGAGTTTGTTGATTTGTAGCAGTTTTGTTTATGTTCAGAATTTGATTTTTCTTTTTCCTTCTCTAGCATCTCCACCTTGCTAAGACACTGGACGCTGCTTTCTTTATAGCAAGGAAAATCTGAATTCCTCCAGCACTCAGAATGGGTAAAGATTATTATTCTATCCTGGGAATTGAAAAAGGGGCTTCTGATGAGGATATCAAAAAGGCTTACAGAAAACAAGCATTGAAATGGCATCCGGATAAGAACAAATCTCCCCACGCAGAAGAAAAATTCAAAGAGATTGCAGAAGCTTATGAAGTGCTGAGTGATCCTAAAAAGAGAGACATTTATGATCAGTTTGGGGAGGAAGGTATGTATGTGTCTGTTATACTCTGACCAGTCACTTTCATTATGTTGAGTGAAGCAAAACATAGATGAAAACATGGTGTGTGTTTATTTTTAGGCAATGTATTTGTTTGTGTGATTAGTTTTTTAAATGTAAAATACTTTTCTGGGCTTTAATGCTGCTATAGTTTTAATTTATTCAATGTTTTGTTGTTGTTGTTGTTTTGTTTTTTATGTATTTTGTTTTGGTTTTTTTTTTTTTTTTTTTTAATAAATTCCAGACACTTGGCAGGCAAAGAGCTATTGAACAGAACAAGTTTGTGACCCCTAAATAGCTTTCTGGGACCTCTTAATGCTGTCTTCCTGTACCATAGCACTTTTTGAGATGCAGTTCAAAAGAGATACTCTTTTCTTAAAATTTTTTCTTAAGGGTGATCAGCTTGATCTAGGCAAGGCTTTCCTTTGGAGCAGAAGCCCAGGTGTCCGGTCTGTAGTTGTCCTTGGCTTCTTGCCTGGAGAGGAAAGAATTTGGCTGATGTCATGAAATACCAGAACAATTTTTTAGCTTTAATTGTAAACAGTGATAACATGCCAAGAGAATGAGGCCTTAGAAATGTCATATTTATCCTAAAATGGTTATCTGGAGATGATGACTTTTTTTTATTTTTGACCAACATGGGTTTCAGTCTTATGATTGAGCAACAGAGGAAGTCATTAACATCCCTTCCTGTAAATGTATGGTATCAGAATTCCATATGAAATAATTACTTCCGTCGTGGTAATTAGGTCTGCTTGTTGCTATTCACTCAGGGGCATATTTTTTACTATTATACAGGAGAACACTTAAATAATTTTTTACTATTATAAAGGAGGACATTTTGGGAAAAGATGCAAAGTATGAATTTTTACACTAGTTGATCAGGAAATACTTCTTGATGCCTCGGTTGCTCTCTAAGCTCTTCCATTGCATCTGAGTGTAATTAGTAGTTGTAAGGGAAAGGTAGAGGGTTGAGTTTGGTAGGAGGGAGGAAGGGCTGTGTTTTTACAGCCAGGAATTTGATGTGCCTTCAATAAATTTTGGCCAGCTGTTCAGGAGGTGTCTTTCTGCTATCACAGACTGAATCCCTTGATCTACTTGTTTGCCATTAACAGTATGATGGCAAAAGGATTTGCTTCATGTTGCCAAGTACTTTTGATATGGTCTGATATTGATACAGGGAAAGCATTCTAATATCTTACTTGGTTACTATTGGTACCTGATACTAAGCTGATGCATAAAAGATCTAAAACACTTGAGCCAAAAAAAAAAACAACAAAACCTTTATTTCAAATTTATAGTTTACAGAATGCCTGTTTCATTAATATAAGCCTTCACATTTTTATGGCTATCGAGGTAAGATCACAGCAGTAGTTCTGAGTTGGTCTGAGATTGAAAAAAAAAAGTAAACAAGCATTGTAAATTTGGAATTAAAAGTCTCTTAAGAAGACTTTTCGTCTTGTAATCTTAAAGGTTTGAGAAAGTGTCCCGAAATGGTCAGTGCAGAAGAGCACTATTAGGAGAAAATACTTGATCACCTCCAGGGAAAGAGCCATTGACAAAAATTGATTTTAGCTGAGTTTGAAATGGGAGCACAGGAAGTAAAAGGGACTGTCCGGAGAGAATTGTAAGGGAAATCTTGGCAGGAAGAAAAGAGATGTGGATCTTTCGTTGTGTGGGTAGAGAGAGAACAAAGCTGTTGAGGACCTTCTGATTTTTTTGCACAACAACAGGGATAGTGTAATAAAAGATTTTTGTACCCAAGTAGATCTTAATAAGTTCCAAGGTATTTTTATTTGTGGCTACATTGAAAAGAGTTCCCAAGATTCATACCTATTTTATATCATAGGAACACAGGCTGTGATAAGTTTGGAATTCTAAACTGAACATTAAGGAAGCATGCATGTGTTTCACTGTTGGGATATTACCTTTTACTGAAAATTAATTTCAAGAAAATGGAGGTAAAACTAATTACCACTGAATTAAAGTTGAGCTATGGAGATTGTGGAAGATGTTGCATAGAAGAGTGCATAATTTTCCCCAGAAGTGGTCTTGTGGAGGGTTGTGATTCCAAACAGACTGCAGAAAAAGAAGAAATCAAATCAAGGAGATCTGTCTTCTGCTCTGAGATGCTAATTTATTAAAGTAACTTTTCAATCATAGGAAATAAAACTGTCAGTGTCAGAATTCCCATTCTTCTAGAGTCATTCTAGAGCTTCAGGAACTTTGTTGCTGTTCAAACTATGGAACTACTAGTTGATAACTGCGTAGTGAGTCCTCGTTGAAGATGAGACCTTTGACTCACTCTGACCTTTGACTCTACTGCAGATACCTTTTTCACTCATCAGTTCTGATATCATTAAATTCTACAGTGAGAAAGCTTATAATAATACTCAATTTGTTTTTAACCTTGCTTATTTGTATTATTTAGGTCTGAAAGGAGGAGCTGGAGGATCTGATGGACAAGGTGGTACCTTCCGGTACTCCTTCCATGGCGACCCACATGCTACTTTTGCAGCTTTCTTTGGTGGCACAAATCCTTTTGAGATCTTCTTTGGAAGAAGGATGCCTGGGGGCAGAGACACTGAAGACATGGAGGTGGATGGTGATCCATTTGGATCCTTCACTACTTTTAGTATGAATGGTTTTCCAAGGGAAAGGAATACAGTTGGCAGTCAGTTACGTCGTAAACAAGATCCCCCTGTAATCCATGAACTTAAAGTGTCATTGGAAGAGATCTATCATGGCTGCACAAAAAGGATGAGGATTTCACGTAAAAGGCTTAACCCAGATGGCAGAAGTGTCCGAACAGAGGACAAAATTCTTACTATTGAGATAAAAAGAGGATGGAAAGAAGGCACCAAAATCACTTTTCCCAAAGAAGGCGATGAAACACCTAACACAATTCCAGCTGATATTGTTTTTATCATTAAAGATAAACCTCACTCTCATTTCAAGAGAGATGGATCAAATATTATCTATCCTGTTAAGATCAGTTTAAGGGAGGTAAGTTTCTCTTTTGATAGAACTCTAAATGTTTGAGGTTGCTACAAATGATACAATGCCTAAAGTTGTATGGCAGCTGTGAAGTTTTAGGATTTGGTTTTTGGATTTTTTTTAATAGAGTTTTGTCAGTGTGTAGCTGAAGATCACAGTTGTTTGTAGTGGAAGCAATAGCTGTTTTGATAAAAATGGATAAAAAAGCAGTTTACTATAGAGATGGAAGGGGATCAGGGTGGAAGGGTAAGAGTAAAGGCTGATATATCTTAAATCTTCATACATTACCTTTGTAGCTAATGATGTATTAGGCTGAATGGACAAATGCAAATTAACAAATACATCCTATATGGTATGCTCCTTGCTGCTGCGAGATGATTGCTACTTCTGCAGGACAAAGTAATTATGCTTAAAGTATTCTCACTGCCAGCAAATTTCAAGTCTCCCTTTTTGTGAGTTATTTCAGTGTGATTCGAAACTACATAGAGATTGATTTCATAAAGACAAATAATAGTGAACAGGTTTAAGAGGATCTATATATAACAACAAAAATGGCATAGCTTTTTAAAATTCCATTTAGAGTCATTTTGACTTTCTGAAGGAAAAGTCAGAACTTGAGTTCTTGAGAGTCTGAAGCTTCAACATAATCATCATTTAAAGATAATGTAGCTGAGTGTGTGTAATGTATTTTTTTCTTCTTAATTAGTATCAGGGACGTAAACTCTTGCTTGCATTATAAGCCTTTTGTGTACATTAAGCTCCCTTCTTAAAGGATTCTGAACTAAAATAAGCGAGCAGTGAAGCACTTAAAGTAGTATGAGGGAGGAAGAAAAGAGTATTTAATGTTAATGTGGGTAATACAGTTTCTTTGTAGATAAAAATCTATTTAGACTCATTACATTGTTATCACATTATCAGTGTAGAGTAAATGTGCTGAATCAGGTGAAGTTCGAGGAATCAAAATCTTATTATCAGAGGTCTTAATAATGAAAACAAACTGTTGGATAAAGCAGGTTGTCTAATGTTTTGATTTTGCTGCACCAAAATAATTGTCAGGTTTTCTTTGAATGTCACAAATATTCACTGAATACAGCTCTCAAATTTGATATGCTTCTGCTTATAGATACTCAGATGTTGTTCTGCAATTTGATACAGGTTGCTAGTATATTAGAATAAGTCAGTGTACAATGTAAACAAAAAATGAAATGAGATTCTAAATTTCCAAAGGAAACTTTGAAGACTGACATCTCTGGAGAAGTATGAATGAGTTCACCCTGCTCAGCTCCCTTATTATTTGATAAAGTCTTTGCAGGATTTATGAGCTCAATTACTCTCCAGTGGCCATTGTGCAAATAATCAAATTTTGTGTTACTCAATGACAGATTGAAGCTTTATTTTTTTAAGAGAGGAACACTGTATTTAAATTTAGATATTTCGGTAGTGCACAGTGGAAATACTGTTTAGAATCTGAGTAATTTCTAAATGATCCAAATTCATTTGTAGGTACAAATAAAGTGCTGACCAGTTTTTCTCATATTTCTGTAGGCTTTGTGTGGCAGCTCTTTCAACGTGCCAACGATAGAAGGAAGAACCATACCCATGACAGTAAATGAAGTGGTAAAGCCTGGGATGAGAAGAAGAATTATAGGATATGGTTTGCCATTTCCCAAAAATCCTGACCAACGTGGAGACTTAATAATAGAGTTTGAAGTAATTTTCCCAGATAATATTTCTCCAGCATCAAAAGAAGTACTTAGGCGAAATCTTCCAGTTTCGTAGAACAGAAGACTGTATATGTCAACAGATTAAAATAGGACACTGGAAATTCAGAAGACTGGCAAGTCTGTGCTTTATAAGTGCAATCTGTACCAACTAGTGGAAACTTTGTTTTATTTTTTTTGTTTGTTTTGTGGGGTGGGTGGGGGGAAATACTGTAATGCTGCATGAGAAGTAAAGGGTTCAAGTACAAGTCATACAGGTGAATTCTGCAGTAAAATGTACAGGGAAAACCACTCATTTTGTTTTACATCTTCCTAATCAGCAAAAACTATTCATTGTTTTGCTTAATATAAAATGCAGTAATTTTTTACAAAGTCAGTGTGTGTTTCTGATATGGTACTTGAACCTCCATGTACTTTATTTCTTATATCCTTACCCTATCTAGAACATTACATACTTATACAGGAGTTGGAGATAGTAGAAATACACAAATGTATAAATATTTTAAAGAGCAAAACATGAAAGAGATCATTTCAGTATGTTGCCTTCCACTGCACAAAGCATAGGCTGAAAAATCAGGTTAGACTCCTGAACCACCCCTCAATACAATGAAAGTATTCTCTTTATTGCCCCGGAAAGTGTCAGGACTGCATTATGAGCGTAGCAAAGGGCATATGGCTTGAGGAGTAGTTCTCAGCCTTCTGGCAGCACAAGAAGGGATTCTACAAGTACATGAACAGGAGATAGTGGGCCTGCTGTCAAATGGGGCAGGGAAACTGGTGACAAATAACATGGAGAAGGCTGAATTACTCTGTGCCTTCTTTGCATCAGTCTCTACCAGTAAAACAAGCATTCAGGAATTCCAGGTCCCTGAGACCAGAGGGAAAGTCTGCAGCCTTGGCGATGGAGGACCAGGTTAGAGTGTACTTTGACTGGAAGTCTGTGGGTCTGACAGATTGCACCTGAGTGTTGAGGGAGCTGGCTAACGCCATTGCAAAGCTACTCCTACCTATCTTTGGTCCTGGAGATTGGAGGAAGTTCCAGTAGACTGGAAAAGAGAAAATACCACTCTTCAAGAAAAATAAGAAGAAAGTTAGTCAACTTCACCTCAACCCATGGTAAGGTGATAGAAAAAAATCCTCTTGGAATACATTTCTAAAAGATGATCAGGAGTCATCAGATCTACAATGAGGAAGTCCTGCTTGACCAATATTATTGCCATCTACAGTGAGCTTTGGGGATGTCGAGAGAACAGTCCGTGTTGTTCACCCTTTCCATCTGCAGGCAGACCGATAATGTACAAGTTAGATTAAGTGGAAGGTGAGGTGGATTTAAAAGCTGGCCAAATGAGTGGGCAGAGGGGGTTGTAATCAGTGGCACAGAGTCCAGATGGAGGCAAGTCAATACTGGTGTTACCCTATGGCTCAGTACTGGGGTCAGTACTCTTCAGCACTATTAATGACCTGAATTATGGGATTGAGTTTCCAAATCATATAAAACTTGGGAGAAGTGGCTGGTAACACCAGCTGATGTACTGCCTTTCAAAGGATCCTCAGTGGGCTGGAGAACTGGACAGAGGATTCTCACAAAGTTCAACGAGGAGGAATTCAAAGTCTTGCTCCCTGAGGAGCAATTAACCAACAAACTCAACAAGCCATGAGCCAGCAATGGAGCCTTGTGGCAATAAAGGCCAAAACTTTGATAACAGATAGAGGAAGATGATCCTTCCACTCTACTGTTAGCACTGATGAGGATACATCTCAAATACTGGACTTCAAAATACTTGGAAAAATACAAATTTTGTGGAGTGGCTCTAGTACAGGACCATGTATGACAGGTTGAGAGAGCTGGAGCTCTTCAGCCTGGGGAAGAAAAGGCTTGAGGGAGATCTTGGTACCTGACATGAGGGAATGGAGGAGGCAGGCTCCTTCCAGTAGCTCTCAGTGACAGGACTAAATGGACGCAAGTTAATACTCAGGAGATTCCGTCTAAACACAAGGAATCACCTTTTTACTGTGAGGATGGTCAAACACCGGACCAGGTTGCCCAGAGAGGTTGAGGACTTGCCACACCTGGAGATACTCATAACCTGACCGGACATGGTCCTGGGCAGCCTGCTGTGGCTGACAATGCATGAGCAGGGGTGTTGGACTATGTAACACTGAGAGATTTATTGCGTCCTAAATAATTCTGTGAACTTGGACTTAGCACTTTTCCACTAGACTGTGCTGTGAGCTGTGTCCTGCAAATGAGGCTTAGCCCAAAGATGGGTGGACTCATGACAACAGCCTAAGGAGTAGGTCTGTGCTGGAGTGGGAGGATGTATATAGGACCCTCTAAAAGCATTTGGCTAGGGCAGATATTTAAAGATCATTCTGATCTCAAGTATTCATTATTTTCAAAGGCCAAATTTTGCTCCCGTAAAGAAGAAGGAAGAGCCCAGGTCCTAAGGAAAGCTTGCTTAAGACACGAAGTAGTATAGGGGTTGCCCATGAACTATCATACGCTTGAATTGAGTCTTTTTTTGGATACATATATGAGTTTAAAATATGCATAGAGAGATGGAGAGCCCTCTGTAATAGTCTAGTTTTATAATACAGTAATAGGGCTGGTTCCCTTAATTGTGGCATGGTATTGGTAAAAGAAATGCCTTGTGGGCATGCTTTATTACTTGAGTTTAAAACCATAATACAGTTCTTTAACAACACTTTCAAATTTTTTTTTTGTTTGTTTTTTTTTTGGTTTTTTTTTTGTTCATAAGAAAATATGTCAGGTTTGCTGTCAGCCTTTTGCCTGTGGAAATTGAGAAGTTATCTGCTCCCTTAGGTAGCCTAAGAAATTGCAGTGTTATATATGTGATTCTCTGTGGGAAAGTAGATCATATGGAGTTGGGATTAATTTACAATAACTATAATGAGCACAAAAAGAATCCCATATCTGTTACTCAAAGGAGTAGAATTTCTGGAAGATATTGTTCAAATCAGTTTTTCAACTGCAGATCTCTTCACGCAGTATCAGTTAGTTGTAGTCCTAAATCTGCAGGAAGTAAACAAGTGCTGGAGCAGTATCACAAAAAAAAAAAAAAAGCCGCTTTGTGCTTCTGCATATTGTTAACACTATATATTGCTTGTTCAAAAAATTTCCATTTCNTCAAAAAATTTCCATTTCAGTATGTCATATTGCATTTCTTATGTGGTTTTTAAGTAAAAAGTGTAAAGTTGGTTTTTAACTTTCTATTTTGTTATGAGGGCAAATGCTACAAGCTACATGACTTCAAAAGCATATCATTCTGAAATACCTGTTTGTCAGTTTAAAAGCTAATGGAACTGAGCATTTTGTAATCCATGATCTTGTAACCGTAGTCCAACTTGTTAAAAAAAAAGTTACAGCAACTAGGACTATATTTTGTAACTATCTTCTGGCAAGAGGAGTAGTGTTAAATTGAGGAATTGCAGTATCTTGTGTATTTAGATGTGTATATAGATATATATATATATATGTATAGTAAACTAAACTTTTCCAACTGTTTTCAAGCTCAAAATATAAAACCTATAGGACTGGTATGAAATAAATGCTTGTATTTCTTTTCTTATGGAGAGTTAACAAAGTATATGTTTCGGAAAACAGCATGTAGAGTTACTTCAAAATATGAGAGGAAGCATTAATATCTATCTAATCCAGGATTCACAAAAATAATATTTTTCTAATCAAAAATGTGCTTAAAAGCTATGTTTTAAAATCCACTTGATTATTTAATAAAGGCTACTTGGGAGAAGGAAGCAAATACTCAGTCACCTACTGTATTTTTAACTACTGAAATACACGGAAATAAAATGGTCATTCATGAAGTTGGGAAGAGGAGGGGTTTTGGTCTCCTAAAGGTTTCTTAGGTGCCATTGAACGTAAAAGTCATTTAATTCCTTTGAAGTTCATCCAGCAAGTCTGTGAAAACCTCTGCTTCTAAAGATCCTTTTTTAATCTCCCCAGCATCAAGCTTTAGGACAACCTCAAGCTGTTGGAAAGTACAGCCAAGCTCCATTATGACTATTCCTCCTTTCCATGCAGTGTTGCTCTGATTGCTACACAGTAGGCTTTCTGATGTTGTGGGGGTATTAGTATTAGACTCTTCCACTGAGCCATTTTTGTATTAGCAATGCTGAAAGCTTGTTGAAGCCTGTTTGTGGCATGCTGAACAAGTTTCCTGCGTTCCTTGCTAGCATATGCATCTTACGTGCTAGTCTGACTCACTGGTAGCATACTTTGGGGGTAAAATAGCCTTTACCAGTAAAGTTTTCTATTACTTAGGGTGAAATTTTGTCACTTGAATTCATGTGCTAGATTTAAAAAATACAGGACATGGACATGCTATTGTAAATACCATTGAGCCATTTGTACTTTTCCAGTCAGTAAATGCTAGTCCTCCTTTGCAGCAGACGTGAGTAGTTCTTACTATATTGCTTACTGAAAAATCCTATAGAACTAGGGTATTCATCATAGTGTCTCTTACTGTTTGGCACACAAACTAGGCAAATGGCAACACTAATTCCCTCGTGAAGTACAGAATCTCAACTCTTCATTTGTCAAATTGCTCAGCAATGGACTGTTAGGTGGCATGATTTTTTTCCTTCAGACTTCTCCAGTTAATTGTTCTATTATTTAAAGAGTGAAAGTAGAGATCTACTGTTGATCCCCCACGCATAGAAGATGTAAGTACCCTGTGCTTGTTTTGTTTCCCTGGAATTACTGGTTTACACAAGGGAGGAGCTACACAACAACAATCTTGTTAGTCGTGCCTGATTGCTTTATCGAGGACAAGTTACCATAATCACAGTCCTGCTGCCTTACATTCAAAAAACTCCAAGCCCCACCCAGGCAGCACCTGAAATACCAAATAGATACTTCATGTATAGTGAAACACCCTTACATACTGATAGTGGTGTTTCATATCCAGAATTGTGACTGATTCCACATATATTCTCCACAAACTTTATGACTGTTCCATGCAACAATTATCACATCCTTTGTATTGTGGGTGAGAAACAAGAATGATGGCCTGTAGTGTGCAATATACTCAGGATAAAAGGAAGAAACTTTTTTTGTGTGTGTGTACATGGTTTGTTTTCCTTTCCAAAGGCAGGCTAATAACACTTTTATTTAAATTGTTACCTCTCTTCCTCAAAAAGTGAAATTTAAGTAATTTTTGGATCCTTAGTATCCTAAATTGCTGGAAGCTTATTTGGATTCATGATCTCATTTTACTGTGTTGGTGTGAGCAAATATTTCCCTAGTGGGTACACATTCAAGGAAGCCTGAGAGCAGGATTAATTGTAGTTGGAGAAAAAGTCTTCTGTCTATTACAGGCTTCTATTCTTTGAGGTTCTCAGCAGTCTGACTTATTTCCAGGTCTACTGATCACTTAAGTCAACACTGTATTATGCTGGTTAAATCTAAATTATTAAAATTGCTAATCCATGATCAGAGCAATATTGATAAGTAGCACTTGTAGATTAGGAAGAAAGAAGTCCATGGTAAAGTACCTCTGCAGTCACAAGAGGTGAAACTTGAGTGTCGAACACTTCCTTAGGTTCTTACCAAAGCTGGAGACTGCTGTGACAATTTCACATAGATGCTTTTTGAGGTTTGGCTTTTGAGAATGATTTAGAGTATGTGTAATGTGGTCTTCCTCTGATTTAAATGACAACAAAAAGGTTTTATTTCATTTAGTACATCATGTAACTAATGATAGCATATATGTGCTCCATACTGTTTATATCTTCAGTTAATTCCATTGCCCTCAATATTTTTTCTTTCCGTAGTTAAAAGCTGGTGCGGTTGCTCCAAGCTGTAAGTAGGATCAGCATAGTTCTTGTACCAGCTTCAGCTGTCTTTCTTCATCCACCTCAGCCTGAACATGGAAACATTTTCACTGAAGAAGGTTTTGCAACATATCTAAATTAGGACTATGTCAGTGTCCATGAGTTTTTAAAAACAAATTTGCACAATCTCTGTATATGGGGAAACTTGACTGATTTAATTTAGTAACTCATTACTGAAATTTTTAAAATCAATAATGACCGTAAACAGTATTTACTGGTGTTTAAATTACCTTTTCACAAAGAAAGGAAGAGTTTATAGAGATCAAGATTAGTAGAGACAAAACATAAATACTCATCACCAATTCCCTTGTAATACATTTTAGTAAATGGGAAAAGCCATCTTGTGAAAGAGGTTGCCTATTTAAAACCGTGAAACTGCAGAACACCCCGAATATCAGAATGAACATGAATAGTTTGGTATTAGTTATTTAATCTATTTCATCTCACTGCAGTCTTGTCCAGGTTATGCCAACACACTCTGCACACAATTCTGTAAGTTCAGAGAAACATTCAGTGTAGTTTTCTGGTTTCAAAATGAACTGGAAAGTTAGGTGTGGTGGTAAGTTTATTGAGGAGTTAGGTTTGGGTTTTGGGGTTTGTTTTTAATTGGTGGAAATTTCTACAAAATTAATAATCATCTTGAATCTTTTGTCTTTGATTAGGATTGGATAAAAGCCATTTTTGAGTATTCACTTAAATCTATCACATACTGTCTGGAAAGACTGAAGTCCAACTGGCTTCAAAACTTTTTTACCTCACAGCATAAGCAATTTAACATTTGTATGTAATTTCTGAGATGCTCTAGGTACTCTCTGATTAAGTCTGCTTGGAACTTTGGCCTCTGGGCTGCCTCACAGTAATTCATTCTTTGTGCCTGCCTGGTCTGACTCCATTTGCCAGAATGCTTTTTTGCCCTCTGCAATGGTTTGGGTTTTCCTTATTCTGAAACTCAAATTATGTGGTAAGGCAGTGCTGCTTTTCTCTGCAGCTTTGTAGCAGATTGTTTTAGAAGTGCTGGATGTTACCTCATGAAATTTGCACTGTTCACATCCTGAGTGGATTCAGTACTCCTGTGAAAAGAGATTCCACTGAGGTGAGTGTAATTTGGAGCATACGTGTCTCATGTAACGTGAACATCTAACCATCCAATACATTATTCCATGGTAGAGAAGATAACATTTTAAATCTACTAAATGTTAGAAAATACACTTTTCAAATATTTCTGTGTTAAATCTCAGTATTTCAAAGCTGGAAATAGGAGGCCTCTTGAACTTTGCTTATGTGGCTGTTGCCTTAAAGATTCACAGACGCTATGTACAGCTGTAAAAAAGCGAGAGTTGGCTGAAGTCCTTGCACGTTTCATGGTTTCTTTTACAAACCTGTACCAGCAAACACCCTGTGTTTCGCTGCTGTCAGAAGCTCCGGAGTGGCTCGGGGGGGATGCTGAGCGCCGGTGCCGGGGCGGGGCGCACCTGGCGGCCGCGATGGCCGCGGGGCTGGGGCGGCGCCGCGCCGGGGGCAGAGTCCAGCGCGGGCGGCGGCGCGGCAGAGCCCGGCACGGCGCGGAAGATGCCGCTGGGGCTGCGCAGCAAGAAGAAGGACAAGTCCAAGGAGACTTACAAGCTGGTGGAGAGCGAGGCGGCGGCGCCGGCTCCCGCGGCGGCCCCGGCCCCATCACGGCTGCAGTTCCACACGCAGCTGGCGCACGGCAGCCCCACGGGCCGCGTGGAGGGGTTCGGCAGCGCCCGGGAGCTCTACGGAAGGATCGCGGAGGCGTTCGGCATCGACCCCGCCCAGGTAGGGCCGCCCTCGCTGCTCGCAGGTTGCTTTGCCAAACCCGCCGGACGCGGCCGCGGCTTCTGCGAGGAAAGCGATTCCTTTTGCTGTTCCAAACGGGGGCTGCCACACGGGGGAAGGCATAAGCGTCTCTGCATTGAACACACGGAAAAGGCAGTGGTCCTTTTAGCCAAAACATCCGCTGTGCCTCGGTTAACCCGCTGCCAGCTGCCGTGCCTTCGCTCTGGTTAAGGAAAGAGGCAATGGGTCTCTGAGGGTAAATACCCACAATGAAGGCAAAGGGGAGTGGAGGGGGGTGTGGTATCAGTGCTCTGAATCTGACTACGTTTTTAAATTCCGGCTGAATGTGAAGCTTAGAAAGTTTTCTGCTTTGTCAGGTAATTATTTTTAAAGGCTCACTATTGAAGCGAGGCTGTTTGAGTCGGCAACAGACTCAGTTTTTTTTTAACACTGCTGCCTTTTTGATCTTTTCTTTCCTGAGCCATGTTCTAAACATTTGTTTGGATAATGAATCATTTGTGTTTGTAAATGCATTGTTTTAGTTAAAAGGTAGTGGCCCTATCAAGTTCTTCCTACTGGTTCTGTGAACCTTAACCTCTGAGTGGCAAATTGAAACAAAGTGCTAACATTTCATTATGCCTACATGTGGCTACACAGCTTTATTGTGTGCTTCTTTGTTATGGACATTTTAAAAAGTTGTAAGACTAATACTACTACAGACTTCTTTTCTGAGAGTTTGCTGTGGCCTGAAGTAGCAGCGTTTCAAACAATAACTGGTAAAGGGAATGTGGCAGTAGCAGTGAATAGTTTAACCAGTCACTGCTGCATTAGGTAATTAAGAGGTACCAGTGCCATTGCCAGGCAATGCACACCTATGTTCCAGATCCTCCCAGCTGCTTTTTGACCCTCTTCTGCTTTGTTTTCTTTCCATACTGAGCTGCTGTTCCCCTTTTGTTCTATTCCATCTCAGTTATACCTTTTATTCTCCAGTTCTCGTAATTGCCAGATTGGCTCCTATTTTAGTTTTCTTCCTTTCACAGTTGAACTTTCGGCTCTGCTGACTTGAAAAAGCACAGCATTCACAAGGAAGCTTAATTTTGTATGAATGACCTGCTCCTGTTTCTCCTGCTAGATGTATAATCTGACACCCTCAAAGGTTTTAGAGGAAGCACCACATGTTTCATGTGCATGTATTGCCAGCCTTGTGCCAAACTAGGGAAGTTTCTAAATTTTTTTTCCCTCTTTACTGTTCCATTCCTATGTGTGCCTTTTGGGTCTTTTTATTGTGGTGGTTTTTTTGTTTGTTTGGTTGAATAGTTGGTTTGCTTGGGTTTTTTTTAATGTGGTTTATTGGTAAAAATGGATTGAGAGTTATTGCTGGAGGCACTGAAATTAAAATCTTTTACTCTAGAAATTCAATTTGCTTTAAGAAAATAAGTTGTATGAAATGAAAATAGTGATCAAAAATACCTCCTGTTGTAAAGGTGGCACAGCAGAGTGAAGAATCTAGACCAGAGGCTCTTGCAACAGAGTTTTGGATGGACAAGATAGAATAGATCAGTGAACAGCAAGAACTGCCATGAAATGTGAATTTATTAGAATTTACTTTAAATGGTATTATCTGTTAGTTAAAGCCACTTTTGGACAGATAGTCTGGTGTAAAGAATAATGCCAGAAGCTACATCTCACCAAACTGATGGACACTGAGGTACTCAAAAGCCATTTGTTGGTGTCACCTGTGTAGGACAGTTTCTGTGACCTAGCAGTGCTGGAGCCTGTGAGCAGTGTGACACCTGAATGCCTTTGGAAATACGGACTATCACAGACATCTCTACCCTGGAGCGCCCGAGGTGGAAAATACTGGCGGGGAAGGGAGGAGAAGAGCTTGGTGTGGAGAGCATTCAGAGAACTTTTGCAGAAGTGAATACATTTAAAATGATATGTGTGTTTACTGTAGTGTAGGCAAGGGTATGGATTCTTGGATAAATTCTTAAGTGTTTTAATACTATTCAAAATGAGCTATATTTGTAATCTGTCACTTCTCCTTTTGACTTCACATGGCTATAGCACCTCATTTCTCCTTTGGATCATGTCTCACAGGACCAGCTGAGTTTAGCTTCTGCTGGAGAATCCTTTCCAAGTTCTGTGATTGACTGCCAGCAGTGACAGAGAGAAGTTTATATAAAACACAGTTTGTTGGACAGACACGGACAGAAACTTCTGTGCAGACCCAGATCTTGAGTAGGGCAGGATGGGGACAGGATGAGACAGGCATAGCCTTCAATAGCCTTGCTACAGCTGGACTTTAATATCCACTCCTATGATGTTTGCTGGGTATCTATGAAGGATTGAGACATAACAGCTTTCTGAGGCTTTTCCTGTGCTTGTGTCTGGGTATTTTATTCATCATCCATCTTCCTAGGTGACTATATATCTCAGTTACCCTTTTTGAAACTGGTATTTAGCCTGCCTTTCTGCCTACCTGTCTGACTTTTACTATGACCAGCATTTCTTCTCTTCCTGGTGCAACATGAATGTTCTTTCCAAAGGGAGGAGGAGGGAATATGGCTTCTAGCAATGAATTACCTGTATCATTAATGTAAGTGCTGTTTGAGGTAGATCACATTGTTCCTGACTTTTCACTTGGTTGCTTCAACAGGCTTTCGATAAGGAAGCACAGAGCTAGAAATATACATACACAGATGCAATTCTTAACTAGTGACATGGGTATGTTTTTGTTTGCATAAGTAACAGAAATAGCTCCCCCTTTATGTACTATAGAGGATGAAGTAGGAAAAGTAGTTGGAAGAACTATTTATCTGTAGTTTTGGCCATTTCGAGTTACTACTCCACTGTGACTACTGGAAATGTAACAGGGAATGTTGTGTTCCCTGTAAGGGTGAAAGGGCTAAGTGCCGCCTGAATGGTAGATAAATGAGCACTGATCGAAGGACAATGTGGGTCTGTTAAAGCATTTGGTGGTGGTGTGCTCCTGTGAGAGCACATGGTAGGGCTTTAAAGTATTCAAAGTAGCTAATCAGGGACTGAGAATGTGGATATTAAAGTCCAGCTGCAGCAAGGCTATTTCTTGTTCAGACAAGAAGGGAATGGTAAAACCATAGAAGCTATATGGATTTTTGATTTGTGTACTCATAATTTGCACTTCTGATGATTTTCTTTGCTTTGAAGGTGAAGTATGGTGAGGCTGGTGAGGCAAGCTGAATGCTCAGTGGGTGCGTCTGTCAAGAATCCACGGAGGTTGGGGTTTCTTTCACAGTGAAAGGAGCAGTTCCTCACAACGGGAATGCAGAAAAAGACCTTTCTAGCAGCAGTAAGGGCAGAAATGCAGCTCCTTCTGTCTCTTCCAATAATCAGACTCAGCTGCTGAGCTTATGTGTGGGCTGTGGTTCCATAGGCCTTGCCTCCTTATGCTAAACAGTCAAGTATACTGTGAGGGTGTGCCACATTAAACTTTCTTAGAAGTATTTGATTTAAACCTGTTCAATTTAAACTCCTATGAAAGACTACTGATAAGCCAATGCTGAACTTAGATTTCTGAACAAAACTGTCCTTATAAAAAGAAAAAAAATCTAAAATGTGTTTGGGAGGAAAGGGCTGTGAAACCTTCATCCTCATCAGTGAAATGTTGGAAGTTTTATTGTATATGCTTATCTGTTCAAACAAATTGCTCACAGTCTTGCCTACAGATTGAATGCTTTAAATGAGCAAACAACACTCCCAACAAACCACTGCCTCTCAACCCTATGGCAACAATTTTTTGCTTGCTGTTTCCCTAAGCAGTGCTTAAATGTCATACCTGTGTTATGTGTGATGCTTGCTGGGTTAATAGTGTGTTTTTCAAATACATTTACTGAAAGTATTTGAAATACGAGCATGGAAGTAATTGTATGGAAGAAATTACACTGTAATACTTGTGTGCTCTGGCTTAAAAAACAAAACAAACTGAATGTTTACTTTATAAAACTTTGAATGTATTTGGCTAGGCAGAATTGCATGCCTGATGTAGTACCAAGAGCACACTAGAATCTGAAGCAGTTGGTTACTCTTCTTGTTGCTGCTGCTGGTCAAGGCTTCCACACTTTCCTCAGGGAGAACAAAGTGAGTAAGGTACTTGGAAAATACCTCTGTGATTTCTGGATATGATGATATCTACATATATAGGGAAATACGTCAGTGGGTGTTACAGAATCACAGAATCAGCTAGGCTGGAAAAGAACTCAGGTCATTGAGCCCAACCTATGACCCAACACCACCTTGTCGACTAGACCCCTGGCACTGAGCACCACGTCCGCTGTCTTCTTAAACACGTCCAGGCATGGTGACTCTGCCACCTCCCTGGGCATCCTATTCAAATGCCCAGTCACTCTCTATGTAAAGAACTTCTTCCTAACGTCCAACCTAAACCTCCTCTGGTGCAGCTTGAGATTGTGCCCTCTTGTCCTATTGCTGGTAGCCTGGGAGAAGGGACCAATATCCACCTGGCTACAACCTCCTTTCAAGTAATTGTAGAGAGTCATAAGGTCTCCCCTGAGCCTCTTCTTCAGATTAAACATCTTGCTCAGAGTTAGAATTCCCATTTCCCGACCTCTTAAACAGAGAAAGTGATTATGATCTCTCTGTAAAATTATCTAAAATCTCAAGGTATAGGCTTAATATGGAAGATGAGAACATAATTACTATATGGGATATGTGGTATGGTACTGTGTAAATACTTTATATAACACATCGTGTAACCCTCTTTTTCTTAGCTAATACAGTTTCTTTACATAACACACAGTGTAACCCTGGTTTTATTGGCTAATGTGGTCTCTTCCAGGTGAAAATACTGTTACAGGGAATAATCTGTTAGTAAAGTTATCTGACATCTCTTTTATAAGGTTGTGCATAAGCCCCCAGGCCCAGTCACTGAATGGAATTTCCTCGTTCTCTGTGCTGCACAAGATAACTCTCAGTGAAGGAGGTATCCTAGATACTTTGTGACTGATGTAACAGCTCTGATTTATAATATCTTGCTAAAGTTGGCATGAAATATCACAGCACTGGTATGCTGGGTTAAAGATCAAGTGCATGTGAAAGTTTAGGATAAGGAGAGAAAAGACAACAATGAAAGTTGCACATTGAGTTTTTTCTTGCATAATTTTTGAATAAGAACATTACTATTAAAAATATGCCAAAATTTGAGTGAGTGGAAGCTGTTGTTTAAATATTTAACTGTACAATCTGTTATTAGGTAGCAATATTAAACTTACGTTAAATATACCAAAAAGTATAATTTTTGAAATGACAGGTCTCAGTTGTGTACAAATAAAGCTGTGCTGTAACTGGTAGATGATGTAATGGTATATTATCCTGAGTAGATACATCTTTAGTACATTACTCTTTGCATATATTTGTTCTAAGAAAAAGCAGTTGTTCACTAAAGAGGATGAAGAATGATTTAAGTTTTATTTTTGACTGGCTGATACTCTCTCAGCTTCGTGGTTAGCACTGAACTGACTCACAAAAAATTCTGCAGACTTATAGGCTGTAGTAGGAATGCCATCCAGATGAAGGGCTAAAAAGAGAAACTCTGGATCAAGTTTCTAAATATCACATTTCTGCTTTGTTGCCAACTTATCTATTCAAAGGTGTGACAGTATTTACTAGATGATTGTCTGTTTGACAAGGTCAGATGAAGTATGCTAATGTCTAAAATGTAAAGACAGTGCTTGTTTGTTGTAGGAACAGTGAACAAAGAACTGAGTTGCATTTTAAACTGGCAAAGTTATGCAGCTTGAGAGTATTGAAAATGTGTGTGTGTGTGTGAACTTGATATCGTCTGTTTGAATTGAGACTTCTTGGTTTAAAAAAATTAAAGCTTATTATTAGAGATTATTATTATTTGTAAAATAAAATGCAATTTTCTACTTGAAACCAGAGTAATTTCTCTAGGTGTTGCTATGCTTGAGTATTATTTAACTGAAAAACGTTGTATTACCTGAGCAAATAAAACCAATGTCTGTTAAGGGTGTGCTGTTACTACTTTCATTGTTAAATAAGGTGTTAGATTGCAGTGGCTGTTTGATGGATTAGATGAGATAAGCAAGTGGCCTTTGAAGTAAGGCTGTTTGGTGTCTTTTTTTGTTTGTTTGCTTTGTTTTTAAAAACAACAACAAAGCAAGAGCTTCCTCTACTAAACTTTCAGTTTTTAAAACCAACCCCCCTGCAGTTATAGAATCTGAGTTCTAGAAAGCTCCAGAAACTTCACTGTTCTTTATGAAATACATTAGTAAAAGTATCCACCCCTCATTTGACCTGGTTGGTGACTTTCATTTCGATTTTTCTGCTGTCATCCATTGATGCCAGAAGAAAAGCAAAGCCATTTGAAGTGTTCTCGTGTGGAAAACCTGTACATTTTATAAGAATAGCGAGTGAAGCTGGGAAGACAAGACCCTCCCTCTCCAGCAGAGCACTGGATGGTTCATCAGGCCCCAGGCCCAGGTCTATGCCTGGGTTATTGGCAGCTGGTTGCTGACTGATCCCAAAGAGCTGCCATCAGAGTGGAGTCACAGATGAAGGACACAGGGTGACATCCTGCTGCTGTTTTTCTTGAATGCTAGACTGCCTTCCCACTGTGTTCTTTTTTTTAATGTGTTGGTACTACTTTTTCCACTTTCTAATTTGGAGCTGGAATGGACACTGGAGTGCAAGGGGGTCCAAGGTGCACTCTGAAGGAAAATAACATCCAGCAGATACAGGCGGGGGGTGGAAAAGTATCTGTTCTTATCAGTAGTCCTGTCAGATCCGCATGCCTGGTAGCAGGGCCTTTGTCTGCTGGTTTGCTGCTGTGGCTTTGCCACCTGTGCTGGAGAGACAAATGGAGTGGCAAGTGTCCTCCTCTTCCTGTACTTCCACTTGCCTATAAAAGATGGTCTTTAAGGGTGCTTTTTGCCTTGGACATATAGATTTTAGGGATTCTTCAAATTTCTCTTGGAGCACAGAGTTTCTCTGGTTTGGCTGCTGCCCTGTGCTTTCCAGTGCTGTCCAGGAGGAGACTGTGTGGACTCCCTTGGCCTCACTCCTGTCCTCCTATAGCTGGGAAAGGTGTTGGGCAGGTGTAGCTACTCCAGCTGGGAGGAGGGTGTTGGGTTTGATTTTTTTCTGCTTTGGGTTAGTTGTTCAGTACAGCCTATAAGAGCAGAAAGCCCAATGCCTGCGTGGACTGTCCAAATTCCTTTGTGCAGCACCAGGCTGGGGACAAACATCTCTGTCCCTGAGCCGTACAACTGGATTACTCTCATCCTGTCTATGCCCAGGACAATCAATCTCTTTATTGAAGAACTATCGTAGGGAGAAAAAGAAGTGCCTGATACCCAGTCCTGAAGGGAAATCCCTCAGAAAAGCTGATTTATAAAGAAGCAATTTGCTCTTTTTATTAAGGCTTGCTTTTACTAAGCTGGGCCAGGAATGACCTCAACTCATGCTAGAGGAAGGCTAGGGACTAAGCAAACCCACTGGACACAATGTGCTCTGAGGTGATGGGGGAACACATGGAGCAAATACAAAACATTTCATGCTCTCTCATGACCATTTTGTTGTGATAAAGTCTTTTCTTCCCCATTAAACTGCTTTTAAGCAATTATGTTTTAAAGTAGTCCCTAGTGATCTGTGAATCCTGTGGAATTTGAGATGAGTGAATGATGAAGCAGAAGATGCTGATGGCTCCAGTTTGCTCACTCTAACCTGTGGTATAAGCCGTTCTGCTTTAGCTCAAGATGCCTGTGGCAGAGCTGGAGTGCTGAGACAGGCCGTGAGAGGCTGCCTCACACAGGTAGTTCTTTCCTATGTTCCCTGCCAGCTCTCATCTGCCATTTGAGCTACTGAGGCTTTCTGGCATGTGTGTGGATGGAAGCTATCACCTCTCCTGGGACAACTGGAGAAGGAGAGGTATCCTCATTTCAGCTTTGGATCTGTCAGAGGCCAGAACTCTGTTCTCATTTTATCTTCTTACCGAACTCACCAAACCTAATGTACTGTTAAACTTAATGTGTTTGCTTTCCTCCTGATCCACAGATCATGTTCTGCACGTTGAACACTTACAAAGTTGATATGGACAAGCTCTTAGGTGCACAAATTGGCCTTGAAGATTTCATATTTGCCCATGTGAAAGGACAACGAAAAGAAGTGGAAATTCTTAAAACTGATGATTTGCTGGGGCTTACCATTACAGACAATGGAACTGGCTGTGCATTTATAAAGGTAAACTCTAATTACCTGTGAAACACTATGTTTGGTAGAAGCTTCTCTTACAATAGCAGGTTAATTATTGGTTTAATGGTCCTTTAAAACTATAAAATCTTTTATTATCATAAATATGGTAAGTAAAGAATAAAATTGCTTTTCTTTATGTACATCATTCAAAATTAGTTCAACTATTTCTGTAGTACATGTCATTCAAAATTAGTTCATTTGTTCATTGCTTCTGTAATGGGTATCAGCTTTACAATGTGACCATTGTATTTCCCGACCTACCCTGAGGTGGTAGGTGTTAGATACTGCTTGCATCTGCCCCCTCCTACTCTAAAGTGATTTTCTGATGTCACTGATTAGGTGGTTATAGAACTTCTATGACTCATGTGATAATGAGATCATGTTCTTTCAGTCCTTGCCTGTTCACAGGGCAGAAACTTCTGTGCTGTACTAGAATAGGGGCAAGTATAGTGCTTGTTCAGCTTTGCAGTATTGTTGCCTTGGGTAGGGTGAATTAAAAGGATACATAGTAACAAAATTTATCACAATTAACTCGAGTAGCAATTATGAGTAATAACATGCACGAAATATTAATCATAATTGCTTCCCTTTTCTTCTATATGACCTACAGATAGTATGTTTTGAGAGAAGTAGAGGCTGAGGAAATGATGCTACTCTTCTTGCCAGTCTAGGTATTAGGAACCTTAATCATATTTTCTGCCTTTTTTAGAATCTTTGCTCTAATCTACTCCAATTATCCATTATTAGTGGGGCATTGGCAATCATCTTCAATTACTGCTGTCCCAATTGCTGTTCTCATTGCTGTTGTAAACAGAGCTTCTTGGATGGAGAGCTTGTATGTTCTATTTATTCCTTTGCTACTATAATATAGAACAAGACATGATTTAGAAACTGGTTTGCTTGTCTTTGCTGTGCGAAGTTTTGATTGAAGTCATGTTTGAGAAAGTCAAGATGCAGTGGAGGTTTCAGTAAGCATTTTGGCAAAATCATAGCCTCAGTTTTATGTTTAAAGACACAGAACTCTGAGTTTCTAATGATGGCATCCATGCAGCCCATAACATTCAGTCATGCTGCTGCTTATGTGGCATTTTAAAAGCAGGCACTGAAAGCAGCGCTTCAGTGATCAGCGTTCACGTGTGCAGCACTGTACAGGGAAACTCTGCTTGGCTGGTAACAAGAGAGACAACAGCCATCACACAGACTACTGCATAATTGGAGCAGACTGGAAAACCCTCACCACATTAGCAAGACAAGCTGTAATTTCCAGTAAATTGTGTAAAACATCTCTGAACAAATATAATTTTCCTTGTATTGGTCTAATAATAAGCATTGTAATAGAAATGGTGCAGTCTTCATGGGAATGTTTCAATTTTAGGAAGTTTCTAGGAGTTTTGTTGTTGTTGTTGCATATTTAGATAATGGATCTTTTCAGCCAGCATAGAAAATACATATGCAAAAGTAAAAGCTGCCTCTTTTTTTTCACTTGGTTGTCTAGATAAATGACTAAGCAGAGACTATGCAGTCCCTACTTTGTTTGATAGAAATGTTTTTGTTTATATACATATATTTTCCTTGAAAATTTGGTACTGTGTCCCATACTTAATATGAAGTTTACTGATCGGTTGGTTGTTGAAAGTTGTTATGGGTTGTAATAATTTTATTACATTTTGAACAGCAGGACAGTTTTCAGGTTTGATATATAACCTGGCCAATTTCAGACCTGGCACTCTGAACTTCAGGTTCTTTTCCTATGAAATCTAATGTTGTTTTGCCTTACCAAGAACCAAACTTGGTGTCATTTTACTTTCACAAATTTGGTTCTGTGTTACATGGTCAGATGGGAAGAAGTATTGTGGAGTCAATTTAGCATCCAAAGAAGAGTGTACAACTTGAAGTGTGACTGAGTGGTGTATAAGGAGACAATCAAATGGGGCAGACATTGCATAGGAAATATATATCCTCATAGCTTCTCACTGAAGTGTAGAGCACTTGAAATACAGGCATACCAATTGCATCTTAATTATTGTGACAATGTAGCTCTACTGTCTCAGGTCAGTTAACTTGGAGCGATGATAAAAACTAAGTCATAGGGAAAAAAATGTTTGATATGACACAAATACTGCCAGTGAATACTGCTTAAACAGTTTCAGTGTTGGAATCTGTGAAGAAGAAAAGCTGCATCAATATGAATTCAACACATAGACTAAACAAGCACACAGACTAAAAGGGCACACTCTTGAATCCTGATAAGAGAAATGCATTTGGCACCTGGTTTCTGGTGTGTATGACACCCACCTCTTCATGCACCATGAGGCTTCTGTTTGGTTTAGATCTAGATTAAAGAAAAAAAGTGCTAGAAAGAGTTAAACTCAGCCTGAAGCTAAAACTGTTGCAGTGTATTATCAGAGCACTCTCACACTTCCCACTGACTCTCAGATGGAGGCACATATGTGGGCTCAGACATGCGCACTTCCGCGAGCAGCAGGTTTGGAGCGAGTTGCACAGCTGGGCTGGGGGTTACAGTGGTAGGTGGCAATATGTTTATCTCCTTTGTCTCACTGTTATCTTGCTCAAAGTTAGCCTGAACAACGTAGGCTTTATTGAAAAGCTTGGTATTCAGGAACGTATTAGAATGAAAGTCATAGCTCTGCTAAATACAAGATAATCTATTATGTCAAAGCTTTTCTATTAAATAGCCAGAGAATAATGGCTTATGTGAGGTATGCACATGGTGGACAAATACGACAGTATGTAACAATAAACAGAATCACTGAAATTTTAAATATGACAAATTGTAGAGATATTGTAAAGATTTCCCCCCCTTTTAAAATTTCACTTCTCAAAAATTGTAAATACTAACTTCTGTTATGAGCTTTAGACCACGTGTATTTTCCACAAGATGGCATTTAGAAGATTTTCTTATTCTTTATTATTTCAGAGGAATTCTTTTAATGTACCACTAGAGGTAGACCTTATTAAGATTGGCCTGTTATACTATGTCATTTTTTACTATATAACACACACAATTTATGCCACTGGATAAGAGAAAAATTCTGTTCTTGTGTTTGTCAAACTATTAAATCAAAATAAAATCCCCCCAAATGATTAAACATTCGCATTAATGACATGCCTGTTCAGTTTTAAAGCACAAAATATATTAGCTTACTTAGAACCATTAATTTCTAAAATATAATTGCATTCTTTTTTTCCCCTCTTGATTTTTTATTCAATATTTCTTAAAATACTTAGTTTGAAAAATAGTGCTTTTCAAAATGTGTTTTATGAAAATCTTACACACAGCACACTGCTGGAATAACAAACTCACCACTACAGATGTAGTTAACTGACATTCTTGAAACTCTTGGTGTCACCTCTGGAATTTCTTTAAAAGAAATGTTTCTAATTCTGTTTTGGTTTTCTTTTTAAACAACAGAGAATCAAAGAAGGCAGCCTCATGGACCAAACCAAAACGGTCTGCGTTGGGGATCACATAGAGACTATAAATGGAAAAAATGTGTCAGATTGTCGGCATTATGAAGTTGCCAGAATGCTAAAAGAGCTGGAGAAAGGTCGGATGTTTAAGCTGGAGTTGATAGAGCCTATGAAAGCATTTGGTGAGTGACCTGACTGTCCACCTTGTTCACTGGATAGTGAAATCCCACATTGCATTGCATTGTAAGCTTGTTTTCAGAATGCAGCCAGGTGTCCACCTAAGGTAATATAGCTGCTACGTTTTTTTTACCTATACATTTTTTTTTCCTTTGAAGTGGCAAATGGATGGATGGATTTTCTTCCATCTTGCTTTCTCCAGCAGTCACCTGCATGTGGATTACCTTAGTCTGAGCCTTAGTCTCAGTCTTTTTGCCACTACATGATGCTGCAAAATAAGTACGGGAAGTGTTTCACAGATACAGTTTTATAGCATGGATCACTTCATTAATATGCTCATCCTCAAAACTCCTCTTTTCCCCTATTGATACATATTCCCTGTTGATCTGTGTGTCAGACTTTTGTATTTCTGTATCCTTTACTGGAGTCTGTGCTCGCTAACACGGAAGACTGCAGGAAACACTGGGATGCTCCAGAGCACCCTCCTTGCTGCCTCTCTGCTTGTCTGCTCTCCCTCTCCCCAGCTGTTCTGTGGATCTCTAGTCATACAGCAGGTATACTCAGAATTGGAAGGAAGCACTGTGGCAAAACTCTATCTGTACTTACCACCTGCATGCTCTGAGCATGTTACACTTAAATACAAGGAATGCATATCTACTGGGAATTCTTATGTATATTAATTCTATCATTGTGGCGAACAAACAACAACAACAAAATAAATTGGCTCAGGGAGTCAAAGCAGAGACTGAGTTATAATTTTTATTATCTCGATTTTTTTTTTTACACTCTCCCAAATTATGTAGCATTTTACTGTAATAAAACCATCCAAATAGTGCTAAATTCCAAGTTTGTATGAGGCCTTTCAAAACCACCATCTTAACTGCAGCAGAAGTTTTAAATGTTTGTTTTTCAGATCTTTTTTTTATATTAGTAGTTTACAGCTACTGTCATACACCAATCTTGACACTTGGTGTCAGAATAGCAGCGGAAATTGAAAAAGAGAAATGCAAAGACTTCTTTCTAGTTTTTATGCTTCTGTGAAGAATGAGGGTTATGAGTTGATCTCTAATTTGAATTTTAGTTCATGGTCCTGTTAAGTAAATGTGTATCCTATACATTATGCTAATGTAGCATTACATATGTATTCTATCACAATTAGTAAAGCAGCAATACCCTTTTTTGATATTGGCCTATAATTTGCATTCAGTTCTGAAAGTGTTACATAGTCTGTTTGTAAAGACCAGGGCAAATCAGCATTTGATTATGACTTCAGCCATTATTTAATAGTATTTACTTTAGTCAGGTGATTACTTTTTAGTCTACCTGTGATGTAGAGAAGGAAACCTGCTAATTTATGGCAATATCTTTTATATGACATTGAATTAAGAGGCAATCAGAGCTTTGTGGACAGATTTTTAGAAGATGCAGGTTGCTTTTTTACCCTACAGAAATTAAATTGCAAGTTGCAGTGCCCAGTATGTTAGAACATCCTGCCTGTAGCCTTAGGTGCGATTAGGCTTCAGGCACAGATTTATTCAAGCTGGTGTTTAAGCTGCAGCATGCTGAGAATAGCCCCAGAGGAGCTGACAAACAAGATCCAGATCCTACTGAACAAGTAGGTGCTGAATTCCTGTTAGTTTCAACAGAAGCTGGTGAAGGTATAGAAATAAGAGACAAGCCTCTGTGTGAAACTACTTTTATTTTTCCTCCTCTCATCAGAATGTGAAATAAGTATAGTTTACTGGTTGAATATCTTTCTACCATGTGCACACAGGCTGCCTCAGCTACTCTAGGCATGGGCTCATAGCACAGAATTAAAAACTTGCACCAGTCACCAGCTGGCCCTCTTGTGAATGGCAAAAAATTAATTGAAACGAAGTAAAGGCAGCATAACACAAATTCTAAATTTTAATTATGTGAATATGAAAAATACTTTCTGTGATGGCCAGAGAGCTTTGATCTGAAGTACTGCAAATAAAGGCTATGTCAAATAATGAGTCTAAACGTGCTAATGGTGACAGAAAAATACGTATTTTGTATCAGGAATGACCTTTTGAACAAGTTTAGTAGAAATGATGACAGTGAAGATAACAATAGCAGATACATCATGTTCTGAGGTACCATATACTTAGTTTTGCTTGATATTCTTTTGTTTTTGTTGTTTGTTTTGTCTTTAGAAAAGCTGGGACCGAGGTCCAAAGGTGGAACTTTGCCAGAGGCTAAAATCTCCAAAGGGAGAGAAACACTCCGCCTGAGAACCAAAGGTCCTGCTACTGTGGAGGAAATGGTATGGTTATCTTGGGGCCCTTCAGTAGTTGTTATCTAGCACCGCATTTATTCTTCCCCCAGGCTGAAAAGTAGGAAGGAAAAAATTGGATGATTCAAAGCTTGTGGGACAAAGACTGGCTTCTGCATGGAGCATTATAAGCATATTATGCTTATATTAAATAGAAGATTAGCAGGAGTAGGATGGAGTTGAGGAACCTGGAAGCAGAAAACCTGTATTTAAGTTTTGGAATCCATGGATTACATGGATGAATTTAAGGCAGAGTAGACCAAGAAGTGTTGAAAAGAGGGAAGGAGAAGAAAAAAAGGGGAAGATGGTTGAAGAGTTGGTTGCATTTCTAACACATTTCTGAAGTGTACAGGGCCAGTGTAAGGGTTGTTAGGAGAGGCTAATGATATACATTGACATGAATATGTGTAAAACCAGGATCAGAGTTTGGTGAAGAAATGTTATTTATTCTGTGTTTTTCTAAATCTGATGAGGGTTTGATGAAGATCTGTGTTGTCATGAGATGTAAGGCCCCTGTTTGGTCTGAATGTGTGGCTTGATGCTTGAAGGTAGGCTCGGGTTTATGAGAAGAGGGAAAGAGTGGAATAAAGTGTTTTGTTTGTAGATTTTCTATGTCTAGGTGGCCAAGATGGGAGTAAGAATAATCACTGGCAAATTGCTGGTTACTTTGAAATCTGCACAGATATAATTATATTTTTCTCATTTTCTCCCTTTATTTTAACAAAGCCAACTGAAGTTGAAGAAAAAGCAATTAAAAAAGTGGATGAGCTTCTTGAAACATACATGGGAATAAGAGATGTTGAATTAGGTGAGTTTTTAGCAGATGCATTACTACAAAATTAAGCAATTTCTCATTTTCTAAATGTAGTCTAAAATTTGAGTACTTTAGTCTCTGAATCTGAGTGAAACAAAATTTGTTCAGCATGCAGTCTCAAAAACTTGCCTGTATTTCTGCAATTTTTACGTCTGATAAAAGAATCTTCCCCCTGCATTAATCCTCTACTCTTTCTGCACATTATCTACACACTCTTGCAAGAATTTTTCAGTTGTTTACCATAACTGTCACCACTGTATTCTTTCTGGCATATATTTTCTAGTGGATCTTATGTGTACCACATTTAAGGATTCTTAAGGATAAGAATGTTTATTTCCTTTTTTGCCACTTGGCTTAGACACATCGACGTTGACCCCTGAAGTTTGAGACCTTCATCAGTGAAAGGGCAACTGTTTAGCAAGGGAACAGACAGAGTCATTGCACAATTTTGTCAAAATCTCTGAAGTCTGTATTTCTGAAGAACATGGGAAAACTTGCAGAATATTTACTTTATCAGAATAATCAATTTATAATGAAAGAACTACTCAAGCCCAGTGTCATAAGTTCCTGAAAACTGCACCAAAGTTGTCCTTGGAGCTGTTGCCTTTCTCTGTTAATCTGATAAGTAAATAGGAATTTCTATTTGTATGGGAAGAAGCTGCAGTTTAGCTGAGTAAGAAGTGCCACTGTAACCAGCTGTAATCCTCACAGGATCTTTTGGAACTGCTGATACTGAGACAAAGACAAAGGTATTTATTGTTATAGTAATAGCTAAAAAAAATGTAAAAAAAATCATCTAAGAATTAGGAAAGGATAAGCTAAATGGAAAGTGATCTTGAAAAGAAAGCTTTCATGAGAGAGTAGTGGAGAAGGCAAAGCAGAAGAGAAAATAGCTCTGGCTTGAAGCTAAGGGTAAAGAGGCAGGGTTGGAAAGGCAGAAGAATTCACAGAAGAATGAGCAGACAAGGAAGTTATCTGAATAGCCAAAAGTCCTTTGTTGGCTGCTCCTACCAGCGAGTATGTGATTGGCAGATTCTACTAATTTTCTCACAGGAAAAGTTGTAGGTAAAACATTCTTTGTCCTTCAGTGTCAGGTAAAAGAGTGGCATAGAAGATTGGACAGAGCTGCCCAATACTTGTGAGTTGTTTTGTAAGTGATATCTAAACTTCCTCATTCCCAGAAAATAAGTTTTCAAAAATTGTGTTGCCAGCAATGTTAATATGTGATGCTGCTGCCATATAATATGCTCCTGTAACCCCTGTGTGGTATACTGAGCCACGTTTAGGTTAGGGAGGATTCCATGTCCTGTTTCTGTCCTGCAACCTTTGTGCCTCAGTCCATCTCTGGCTCGGGCTTCAAAGCTCTGAGTCTCATGCCAGCTGTCCCTCTGGGAGCTGTTTTTGTCCTGCAGCTGTTGCAGTTCCAGCTCACACCGAGGTTCTGGAGGCTCCTGTCCTTGCAGGTTACTTCCAAGGTCTTCAGGCTCCTTGCCCTACAGGAATAACCTGCTGTAGGTGTTTTGCTTTTGGTGTCCATGGGAACAGTGCTGTGGGAACTTGCATTCCCTGTGGTTTTGGACATCAATACTGTAATGCATTGGCTCTTGCACAGTAGACTGAGAAGTTCAGCTTTCAAGACATATGGCTGAGCTGTTGCCAGCTGGTAGAGTTTTCCCATGAATTCCTTGATTCCCCCTTCGTTCCCCCTCACCGCCCACCAAAGATCTAATGCCCTTTATCTTTCAGTATGTAGTTTGGAAACCTTCGAAGAATACCTTAAAAGAATTCTCAAAGAAGGAAGAGGCCTTTGTTCTTCTGAAACTCTCTTCTTCCCAACTGGGTGGTTGTTTCATCCTTCACCTCTTTTTCTTCCCAGAAGGAAGTGTAATCAAGAGAAGCTGTCAGGAATCAGACTAAGTGGTCCATGCAGCTTTAGTTTGCACCTTTGAAGGCATATCCTAAAGTTCAAATCTGAGCATCAACAGCCAACAGTGATAACAAAAGTTTGTAATTTAAAAACAATTAAACAGCTCTGGGACTCTTTAGCAAAGGAGAGCTAATCACCTGTCACAAACCTGTTCAATTAACACATGTCAGTTTTTCATATACTGGATTTGATCAGTCACCCATGAAAATGAAATATGAGGAAAAGATTCATTCAGAGAATGCCAATCACCACTTAGCTAGGAATTTCACTCATTACACAAGCCAGATTAGTTGAAAATGCAAGTCATCACAATACACAGCTGACAAGTGATTAAGATCTCAATCATTGCTCACTCTCATGCAGTTCTGTTTGTCAGAATCTTCGGATGTCAGTTAATGTTGCTCTTTCATCTCTGTTCAAATGACACTTCCATGGTGTGATTGAATTCTAAAACAGTGCCCCAGTTCTGTATCAGAAGTTAGAAAGAAAGAAAGAAAAAAAAGTCTAATGTAAAATTACAGACAGAATTAAAGGTGAGGCAAAGCCCTTAATTTTTGCATAGTTAAGTATTGTGGCAGTTTCTAAAATGGCTGACTAAATCTACACACAAATACCTAAGTTGGAACAAAATGCCTGGAAATAATTAATGGAAATACATGTACTTTTTTTTCTTTGGGCACAGTTTTTTATTTCAGGGATCTAAATGCTGTTGAGATTTACATTCCTGCTTTTGGATGCCCTCTTACGTTTTTACTTTAATCTTTTACTGAAAACTGGACTTAATCTTCAGAAGGGACAGTTGGCTCTGGAGATGTGTTCCTAATCCATTTTATGGCCACATTAGGAATTGGGTGAAGGCTTGACTTCAGCCTCCTTTAAAACCTAAATGCACAATTCAGAGATAATTCAGGTTGTTAATGTTGATTACTGGAAACTGCAATGACATGCTTTATTTTCTGTTTTAAAGTGATAAGACAGAATAATAGTATCTATTATCTTTTGATGAAGGCAAAACTTCTAATAGCATTACAGCTAATTAAATATTGAGGTTTTCTGTTGAGACTTCTGAAAATAGTTTTTCCGAAGTTACAGTATGGGCTATAGGTAGCACAAGCACTATGGAAGGTATATAATAAGAATAGCAGGCAGCAGGTAGCTTTCCTACCTTGTTCCCCATGTGTCTGTTAAAAGCGAAAATAAAGATTTTGTGAAAGATTTTTGAAGTTATTTTAAAGGAACAAAGTTAAAAAAGCCGACATACGACTTTGTTCATGTTCTCGCAAGCTTCTCAGTTAAAGCTGACAAGACCTCTAATTCCTTTCATCACTTTTAGTGTTGCGGAACTGCTCACGTTTCGTGTCCCGCGCCGGGCTGCGCGGCTGTACCGCCCTGCGGGCACTGGGGGGCAGCACCGCGCTGCGCAGAGCGGCCCTGCGCGGGGCCGGGATCGGGAGCGCGCTCGGGGGATCGCGGGAGCGCGCTGCGGGAATTACAGTGTGTACGTTGGTAGTGCTCGTTGCTCCGTACAGGTGATCTCGTTTTGATCTGAGGCTGCTTGAGCATGGTGATGACATTGTGATTCCTTCTTGACTGGGTTGGTTGAAAGTTGTCTTGATTATCTAAGTGTGTTTTGTTTTCAAGTATAAAATAGGGTTTAGATTATATATATATACATGTATGTATTAAGCTCAGTCTTAAAGGAAAATTGTGTTTGAAGGAACATTTTTTGTTAACGGGAATTGGTTACTACGTAGTTCTGAGGCTTTAGCTAGGGCAGTTGGACTGTGATACAAGGCTGGGTAGTCTTGTTTTATCTCTGCTGTCAATGTTATATGGCTCTTTCATATCTCTTGACCCGTTTATCTAAAAACTGGCCAAATTCTTTGTTCCCCCTCTGCTTAAGCACTTGTCTAGATGTTTACTCTGTTGATGGCAGCTTTTTTGAAATATCTTGTGTAACTATGTCTTGTCACACTTGGTCTTGTGTCACCTTGCACAGCTCTTCTCTCTCCGACTTTCTCCCAGTATCTGTACAGAGTAAGTTCATATCCTGCTTTCTGCTGCTTTCATATCCTGCTATCCAGAAATCTGTGAAGTTTCAGTTACACCCTTCACCTTCAGGGTTGCTCCTCTCTAAGTAGCTTCTTATGCCACTATGTCAGGGAATATAGAGTGGTGTTGATAGGACAAATCCTTGTATTCCACTTGTCAGGAACAAGAGTCTCCTGTTTAATGCCCATTTTTCATCCAGAATTGTCTGAATCAAGAGTCCCAGGAACTTCACAGGGAACACAGAAAAAATCCATGCAGTAGGGATAGGATATCTTCTGGCAGGGAAAGAAATACTGAGAGTCCTTCAGAACCACTAGTAATGCCTGGGAAGCTGAGTTACTCTGGAACTGTCTCCATCACAGCGGTTTATTTGTCAAGTTGCACATAAATTTTCTTTGGACTGCTTTGTGTAGTTTGACACACTGTGATTGTGTTTGGAGCCCTTTGTGTGAACATCGTTAAAACCAAAACTTCAAATTTCTTCAGAATTACTCTTGTTGACCTTTACAATGTGGAATATGGCTCAAGCTTGCCTGCAGCTTGTTACATGTTTGCAAATACTATTTGCCAGAAGTTCATAACTATCAATGAACTTGAGCTGAGTTTCAGGTCAACAAAATAACATTAAATAAACTTATTAAAACTTTTGAGCAGGGAAAGTTTTTTATTCTTTCTATCAGAGAGATTTTGCCATGTTGATTGAATACCTTGGGTGTGGTACGTGACAGTGTCCCAGTGAAGATGTTTTTCTGTGGCTTTGAAACTTCCTTCCCTTTCTCAGGCACTGTAATGTGTATTTTCCATTTGGATATCCCTCTGAAAAAAAGGCTACAAGTTATCAAAAATTAGATCTCTGCCAACAAAAAGAGGAATGTATGAAATGCACTTTAAGGAAGCTCTCCTGTTTATCAGCGCAGAAAGTAGATAGTGTGGGGGGAATTAAGTACATAATTTCCATTGAATCCTAAATTCAGTGGGTAAACTTTGCATCTTAAGCTGATTGTTCCAGGTTCTGAAAATAGACATTTGAAAACTAACTTGGCCATATGTGTTAGCTGTCACTTTCATGATAATTACATATTTTGTTTTGTTGCTCTTTAGCTGCAACAATTGTGGAAGCTGGAAGAGACAAGAAAAACCCGGATGAATTTGCAGTGGCATTGGATGAAACACTTGGAGACTTCGCATTTCCAGATGAATTTGTCTTTGACGTGTGGGGAGCAATAGGTGATGCTAAGCAAGGACGACTGGAATGAGAACTTTGCTGTTTATCAATCCCTGTTTGAAAATAAAAAATGATTTGCAAATATGTACATCAGAATTTTAATAACTTTAATGATATGAATTCAGGGTGCTCTGTGTAAGTATTTTTATCTAAGACTTTCTTTTGCAAAGGAAGGTTTCTAATAAAAATAGGAAGGTAAACCCAAAGTTATGACAGCTGCACATTTAAAAAATTTAATGTGCATTGTAGAAATCACTGTGAGGAATGTGTCAAGGTGATATATTTATACAGAAATTTTATGAAAATTATGTATTTTTTATTGTACATACACTTTGATATCAATATTCTGAAAAATGTTAGACATAATGCAACAAGGAGTTTGGATTATTTTATCTGTTTAGAAAAGTTTATAAATTTGTTGAAAAACTGCCTAGCTACAATGCTGCAGTTCCGTGGTTTTCTTTTGTCCCTATGTATTCATGTGCACCAAAAGCTGAGAAAAACCTAAAGCCTCATGTTTTCTTACATTTCTGTCTGGACACTGTCTTTTCTGTAGGCAAAACTGGGAATAGGATGCCCTATTTCTTTAGGATGCAAGTTCAACAAAAAAAAAAATTCCTCTAAAACATGAGAATTATGATCTTTGAATGGAGAGACTTGCTTGCTTTTGAGCCACAAGACTTGCTGTCTGGGTATTACTGAGAAGAGTGAGTAGAAAAGCTTCAACAAGGAAGCTGCTGCTTTATTCAGATGCCATATTATTGCAAGAGGAACTGCATATGAAGGAATAAATGTTAATTTTGTTTCCTGTTAATACATTTGAATAGTATCTGTGATATGGCACAGGAGATTACAGTGTATGACTAAATACTTAATTGATCTTTGCATATGCTAAATGATTTCTTGAAATCCTATGGAGTTCCCCTCATCTTTTCTTTTTTTTTGTTTTTCCCCCCAACATGACAACAAAGGAGAGATTGAAGGTGTTCAAACCTAGAAGATATTGTTATAAAGTCACATTCACTTGTAGTTTGGATGACAGTGCATGACTAAACCCTGAAAAATATATTACACTAATTTTAGATTTTAGAATTTCCACTTTATATTGTACATAGACATTTTAACTGCTAATTTTTTACTAATAAATCTGAGA
The DNA here is from genome assembly GCA_013399695.1 of Formicarius rufipectus. Lineage (NCBI taxonomy): Eukaryota > Metazoa > Chordata > Aves > Passeriformes > Formicariidae > Formicarius > Formicarius rufipectus. The sequence goes on along the minus strand of VXAU01005779.1, from coordinate 546,774 downwards.
TTATAGAAAATTAAACTACACAAGAATGTGGGGTCTAACCTGGGAAGGTGTCATAGCTTTTTAGTATTTTTATATTTGCATAAGAGTAAAAAATAATAAAATAATAAATATTGCAAAAGTTTTTTTCCTGAATCACTTCCTAGTTACTTTTCTTCTGAGGAAAATGTCTTTCACTGTCTTGTAGATATCTCTTTAAAATAAAGACTATGCCAATAATTTTGTGTTCTATATCAATGATTATTTTTGGGTCTAAAACCATGGCCCTTTGAGGTATCATTGAGAGAGCAGGTCCTCATTCTCTTTACTAGGTTATTTAGGAAGGCTTCCGAACTCCCCCTCAGTTGTATTATAAAATGCTGCATGAAATGTTGCCTGTAACAGATAACCTCTTGTGTTTCGGCCACTCATTTTATTTTGAGAAATTAATGTTGTTCAATCAGTTTGTCCTCAGGGGATAATTTGTCTCATTACACTGATAAAATAGTGAGATAAAAATAATCTCTGAAGCTCTGATTCTGCAGCAGCTGTCTCTTATCATAGTGGCCTATCTTTGTGGAGTTTATTTCAGGTGTAAGATTTAAATAGCAATTTCAATTTTACTAGCATTTACTTCAATTAAGTATGTCAACATATCTTAATTTTTCTGCTTTCTCACATGCTATTTCCAATGGTGCTACTATCTGGTTTTGTACATTATTTGCATTTTCCAGCTAGGCGTGAATAAGTTGTCACATGAAAATCACACTGCCTCATAAAGCATGATAAATACTTCTCATTCTTTGCAATGATTTGTGTAGTAAATGAATGTTGTTTTACTAATGAAATACAGCCTTTGAAACCTAGTCAATAATGACACTAAAGCCTTTGAGTGCTTTGTAAGGTGAAAATGTGTTCAAGTGTCGCTACAAAAAACCTCCCAAATTAGTTTGATGTGCTAGTTCTGTGTAATGTAAGTGCTGATCACAGTAGGACTATAAACATCTTTTTAATGTGTGTTGCACGTGAAGGTGACTGTTGGTGAATGGTCTGCTCACAGTCTGAAGTGGAATCACACAGGGCAGTAACTCAGCCCGAATGCTGTTCTAGAAGGAACTGACTCCTTGTTTTTATAACTTGCAGCACAACCAGCGGGGATGCAATTTGTGCCTTCACTTCCAGACTTCCTGCTATATTCATGAGGGTCGAAAACCATGATTTTTCTCAGTTTGCAGAGTCTTTAGGTAGTCTTTAGGTGCAACAAGGGGATTTAATGAAATCTGGTGTTCATAAAGTTCTGAGGTCATAATCTTAAAAATGTGATGAGCGATGAATATTTTGCACTTTTAAAGGAACAAATTTTGCAAATTACAGATATATCTTTTGCAACACCTTTATTATGCCAAATTATGCTTCAGTTAATTTTGATTTTATGCAACCCTATTCATACAGCTGGTATTGAAAGAGCTATTAATATAATCAGTATATGTAGGAAAATCTCATCTGCTATTCAGATTTGCACCTTGATTTGAATAATGCATATATTCTTATCTCTGTATATTATTTCCTTCACAAATAGTCTATTTCTTTGAGATACATGTAATCTAACGCTTTGAAAATCTTGTTCTTTATGAATTTGAGAGTGAAATATTAATGTTAAAATTAAGCTAATTTTTAGTATTTTGTTAGATTTTTTCTTCCTGCTTTTTAATGCGAACTTCTGCTACTTTTCAAATTACATATTGTTTTTCATGAAAACAGCTCTTAGAATGTCTCTTCCAAAGTTTGAGTATTGTGGTAAAATGATATATTACTCTTTTTAGTTTTCTTTTTTTTTGCCAGGAGATATTTCAGAAGAATTAGAAGTCAGCATGTTGACTGTTTCCCGTTTTGAAATCAACCGCATGTTTGCCATGAACTTCAGAACTCAAATTTAGCAGCAAGAGCTTCATCTGAAATTTATATTCAGTATTGTTTTCTTTTCCAGTTCTCTGACTGACTATTTTTGAAAGGCATTTTGCCTTTTGATGTTGTTATAAATTGAAAGATCTCTGATTTAGTTTATGGAAATATGAACTAATTTACAGGCTTGGAAGTCAAAGGGAAAATCCTCAATATTTCTTGGAAGATACTTGCCAATAGTAGCAGTCTTTGATTAAAGAGTATGCAGCCTGCAATACAGACTTTGTCCTCAAAAAAGGTATGTTTAATGTGTGACATCCAGCCCATGCCAACTGAAAGGAAAAAAGGTTGAGACAACATTAATATAAAGGAAACATCTCTTTACGTTTTTAAATTAAAACTCCTGCTCTGGCTTTAGACAGTCTAAATAGAACAACACAGAGTCTGTAGATTGAACAGGAACAAACTCCTGCTGTATTGAGGCTGTCCTATCTCTCAGCTCTTTTGCTTGCAAACTGTGAGGTTGTGAACAGCTTCTTCAGTTTTCTTTAACAACATATCTCTATTGATATGTCAGAGCTCTTTCAGAAAAATATAGCTGTTGGTTTAGTAGCTGAATTATTAGTCTGTGGCATTCTCCCAGTTCCCTGAGAACTAATGGAGATTTTCAAGTTGTCATAAACTTAATTTTACTATAGTATTTGAAAGAGGAAAAAACCAGGGAGAAAGAAATGTCTGCTTTTCTTTGAAAAGAGAAGGTATCTGGCAGATCATTCTAGAGGTAGTTCAAAGTAAATCCCTGGTAGAGGGTTCGTGTGGATTGTTGGGTACTTGACCCGAGCAGTTTTGGTCAGTAGTAGATCTGCTTCTGTGGTTCCTTAGATGTTTGCCAAGAAACTGTCTTGCCCTGTTAATGTTTCCTAGGAATGTGGGCTCATGAATGTGGTATTTAAATTAATGCCAAATGAGTTTTGTAAGCCTGGTGATTTACCTTGCAAATTAACTGTGATTTTTTTTCTCTTGGGAGGGAGATAAGTTTGTCCAAACCTGAAGTTTACCAACAGTGGTCCCCAAAGCTTCTCTGTTGTGTTTCTCTAAGTGTGTCTGAACTTTTCGTGTAGGCAGAAAGAATGAAAATGCTCTTCAGTCTAATATTTAAAATTTTGATTACTAAATATGTTTCATATTGACTTGTTTTTTCCCATTTTCTTCTGGGATGAATAATTAAATATTTTATTGTTAACTTTTTTTTTTTTTTGAGCATGAACTGCTTTAGTTATCTATGTAAAAGAAATAAGGTACTTGAATTTCAGATGAGCTCTAATTAGAGAAACATGTTGCACCACGATACCTGAAAATAATCTAACAATGCAAGTTTCAGCTTACTAAAAAGGGTTTTTGTATTAAGTATTCCCAAATCTTTTCCTTTGTCCTTTTAATAGGAAAATAATTTCACAGAATGGTGAACGGGTGGGGAAGAGGATCCACTGTTTAGTGGAAGAACATTTTAAAAACAGATTTAGAGTTACAAGTTGTGCTTGTAACACAGGTGCCCTAACAACGATTTGTGTAATCCTCTCACTTGGCTCCAGTTTTTACTTCATGCATATAAACTTTCTCTAGCTTGAAATGGGACAGCAAGCATGGTAAATCAATTGCAAGTCATAGTCTCCAGGCATTCATACTATACTATTGAAATCTCTATCAAAACCTGTCACATATCCTTTCCAAACAAGCCTTATTTTCACAATGTGCATTTTGTTTCCAGTGACTGTTTTTACAGATAATTTTTTTGCTGAGCTTAAATTTTGAAGCCAGTAGGCCTTTTTTGAAGTATCTGTAGGTGAGCTGAATTTTTAATTATCAGATACAGAAAGTGATCAACAGAACTACAGAAATTCCAGCTCTGTTGGAAATAATACTTGAAATGTGCAATGGATGTTTTTCATGCTAATGACATTACCATGTTTGGTAGTGAACAAATCCTAATAGGACTGCAAAAGTGTAGGTTTACCTTGTCCTTTCTGTGTTAACAAAGCAAAATTGCATGTTTTCTTAATCCATAAAGTGAACCAGAGAAGAAAAGGACCAACCATGACCGTAATTAATGCTAGAAAGTTACAAGTATGACCTCTTTCCAGGAACAGAAGCATTGTGATATGAGGTGAAGCTGTAGATAAAAAAAGCTATCAGTACAAATGATTTCTTATTTGGTAAAGAATAAGGTAGTACCTTTCAATATCAAGGATAAATGAATGTAGCTTTAATGTTACTTGTCTGTTCAAATATAGACAACTGTGTACTACCAGTTGAATGTGCAGTCTTCTTGGCAAGGTTCTTGGTTTGAGTGAATTACCACCAAAGAAAGATTCATGAAACTCAGCTGAGTTTGGTGGTTTGGTCCATAAGGTCCAAGGCAGCCTGAAGAACAAACTAGCTCTTCTCTTGAGCTCTGCTAATTCTCAGACTATTAAGTTAGAGAGTTTACCAGAAGACTTTTCAAGAACTGACCTTGGGGATTATTTCTTTTTTAAAAAGAACAAAAAACCCCTAAAAAACAAAAACAGAAAAAAAAAAGAAAAGACACAAGTGGCACAAAATAATAAACTTAGGTTAATGACATTGCTGAGAACACAAACTGGGAAGAATGACATGACTAAAAAGAATAGTGGAATGTTGCCCAACAAGAAGGCCTATAAAACTTGAATAATAGAATTTTAATAGTTTAAAATGGAAGGTCATAACTTGAGAAGCTAGATGAAAAATACCTTGATGCTCTAGTCATTCATTGAATGACTGTAACACACCAGAGGGCTGCATCTCGGGTGAAAATGACTCGTGTGCATCACAGGGAGGAAGCCCTTACAGAGCTGAGAGGTAATGTTGCTACCCAGGGCAATGATGAGGCTTTTCTTTTCAACAGTGTACTCAGTGCAAGCTTCTCCTATTGTTTAAACTTTGGTCAGATTCGGAAAAAAGGCTTAATAAGATGATCACAAGAATCTGACGATACTGCATACTTTGGTACAGTAAACACATTAAAAACAATGTGTTAGGATGGCAAAAATCTTGGAGAGAGTTCAAGCTAACCAACTGCACTGCCAAAAATACAGGTGTGTATTATGTGGCCACAAGCTGCCTTCAATCTGGAAACAAAGATTTCTCACCACAAATGCAATGGAGAAAGGGAAGAGTATGGAGATAAAACCTGAGCTGATTTTAGGGTGGAATTTTAACCTTTATGAAGAAAGGCTGTATAATATAATTGCTGGAGCACCATCAAACAATGTGATTCTCCAGTAGGTTCCTTCTGATCCCAAGAATTGTTTTGGCTGTGTTTAATTGCCAAGTCTTTCGAACTGTCGCAGTTTGAATTTAAACGTGGACAGATTTGAAAAAGGTAGGTAGGATAATAGAGCGGTTTTTTGAGACTAGAATGAAGGAACTTGCCTTTTTCACTAATTTCAAGCCCACCTGAGGTCTCAGTAGGATATGAGAGTTTCAATGTTGCTGCTGCAAAGGTGTGGAGGGAGATGGCTAAGAAAAGTCTTCCCTTCTGTGTGCCAAAGTACAGAAGCTGTGCCAGAGACGTCTCTGGAGTGCTGAGCTTGCTACTGCTGCTGGGGGTCAGGAAGAATAATTTCCATCAAGAGCTACTGGTCCCATTGACTTTTCCATTGGTGACTGGATCCTGTTTTTCCTATGTATTTGGTGCACTGGACTCATTTTACTATCCTAGACCTGTGATTAAAGACATCACTACAACTTCTGAGTGTGGAGGAGGAGGCTGCCAAAGTTTCATCCTACCCTCAGGAGCAGCTGAGAGAAGTACTGGTTTTCAGCTATAATCTGGTGTAGGCACTGAATTACTCAGGGCATATGAGTGGGAAGAGCTCTGTACTGCTTAGCTTTTAGCTATGGCTGAATGAAGAAAGGGTGCAGACAACATGGTATCTGCTGGTTATGCTGCTCAGGACACTATTTTTTCCATTGTCTAGATTTCTAGTCCCTAGTAAATAACAAAAAAGTCTGCTATTTGTACCCTGCTAAAGTCACTACAATATGCTCTCTCCCTGTGTTTCTGGCCTTTCAAATTTGTGGTTAGCCTCTCCAATGATTGGGGAAAGGGATTAGTAAATAGCTTTGGCATTAATCTGTATTCAGCTCTGTGTTGAACATCCATTATTTTTATGGCTATAGTAAAATGAATAGAAGTCTAACAGCTGCCTTGGGTTTTCAATTAAATCCATTAATACATATGCAAGAAAATAGCCTGTCTCAATAGCATTTATACGGAAGCGAATCTTTTTCAAGATTTGTTGCAAATCATTATGATGCCTATTTTATATGGCATTTGGAAATGTGAGAGTGGAGTTGCAGGCATGCTGCTTTATTACTTGCAAGTGGAATGTGTGATAATCAGCCTGACCCTTTCCCTTTGCAATACTACTTAATGAGGACAATTTTCATTCCATAAAAATAAGGCTTTATACCTTGATGAGCAAGGCTGTAGGCAGTGCTGGGTTTAGTAAGAAGATGGTTAATGCCTGCAGAAGGCCCTGAATGCATAGTTGCAGCTTTGCTGCATTCTGTGTTAAAAAAAAAAAAGTTCATGGCGTGAGTGAAGTGTGTAGAATCCTGGTTTATTCTGATGGTTTATGAGTGGGGGGTAGTTGCTCCACTCGTTGTTTCCAAACTGCTTTCTCCAAGATGCTTTATTTTCTTCATCTTTGCTCCATGTCAGAATGATGCCTTTGACAGTTTAATTTGCTTACAGCTTTCGTTCTTCTTTGTGCCTGCAAGCTTTGCCAGACAACACTGAACAATAAGGGAGTTACTGGGTCCACCCAGCTCAGCTTTTCTCAAACTTTGCTCTCCAGCTCATTCTTCTATTCTTTCCAGCTCTGTCTTGTATTTAGGACCTCATGTTCCTGCCAATGAGTCTGAAAGAATGGTCTTATCACACTATTTTTACAGATGTTATTCCCTGTGAGTGATAGACTGCCTGGTATCTATTAATATTTGCACTGTAATAAATGAAACAACAAAAATGATGTCAACACTGGAGCGTAAAAGTCAACTGATTCAAAATATAATTAATTACCATTCTTCTATATTATCTGCTTCACCTCTAAGGCAAGTAAGAGCTGGGGAAGTTTTATAAATCTTCATTTACTTATCCAGAGACAGTACTAAGGTCTAGCGGCTGAAAAGCCCACTAGAATTAGTATGAGACAAGTAGTGCTATGTGGGTAATTCAGTCATTTTACTCTTAGCTCTAAACTCCTTTTATTGAATCATTTTACTGCAGAAAAGTTTTAATCTTTTATTACTGAGAATACCTGAATAAATGAATGAATAAAATAATGAATAACCTTAAACGTTTGGACTGTGAACTTGCAGGATTGCAATCTTCTTTCTTCCCAATGCCACTCTGTCTCCCGTGATCTCACATTCAAGATCCCTTGGCTTTCCTTTTTACCAAACTGGTCTTTGCTAGTTTACACAGAAACAGAGGAGGGTAACAGAAATTTCTAAAATTATCATTAATTAGGATTTCATACTGTTCCTTTATGCACTTTTTAAAATTATCTTCTTAAATATCATTGTATAGAAAAAATTGCCGAAACATTAAACTAGACTGGAGTTTTGAATTGTTACAAGAGATCCTCATCTATCATAGTTCTTAAATAATTACCCTCAAAATTATCATAGTAAGTTCTTTAGAATCCATGGCAACTGGCTTGAAAGCATTAAAAGACAAACTGAAATTATTTATACCTGATACTGTAGCTGTGCAGATAGAAAACAGGTACTGTGATACGTTTAAGTGGACAAACTGTGGATTTTATGAATTTGAGAAGTTTATTTTCTACAGCTCATCACTGTGAATGATTTATGAGGGGGTAATGACTGATAACAGGGTTAAGTAAGGAGACAAAAATATTTCTATTTACACAATTTATGGAACAGGAATGTATTTACATTGTCTGGCAAAAGAATTCTTTGTAGATCGCAGTGTAATATACCTGGATTTTCATATCAGGTTTCCACTGTCTAAATCTGTACATAAATCCACTCTCAAGCATCTGTCCTGAAAAGCATATCACCTAAGCCAGGACTAGCTAAATATGACAAAATGTGTGACAAAATCATATCTATGATCAACTCAGTATGATTTACAAGAAAAAAGTGTTTTATTTGCTCACCAGCATATGGGAACAAAGAAATGAGCTCTTCTTTGTCAGAGTTCATGGAGAAGCAAGGAAGAATTTCTCCTGAAAAATGTGGAATGACACTTCCTTCTCTTTTGAGATTAAAACAACCTTTTCAGCAGTTTCTGCTTCTTACTCCTTCCCTTGGATTACTTGCAGCCAGCTTCTTGTAATTACCTCTCCATTATGTTCATTTGGGATGGGAGTTTGAAAGATGACATCACTCAGACACATATTGTGATGTGTATGACTAATCAGTAGTTAACAATGCAACAATTAATTCCTCTGAGGCATTTTATTTGTCACTTAAAAAAATTCCTTTGACTCACAGAGTAACTTATACCCTGAGGAAAAATATCTCAGCTCATTAGAGCTGCTCTGCAGTTATCAGTTGGCAAGTGTCTCCACTGACTTCACTGGGCCTCATTTATTCTAACCTCGATCTGTANTTTTTTGTTTTTTAAGAAAAAGTAGACCTTTCTGTTTTCTTCAACAAGCCTGTGTGACAAGTACAAAAATGACTAAAATCAGGTCTGCCCCTGTGTGAATGTTTCTTCTGAGCTTTAGGCTCAGTGCAAGAAGGATGTTTTCCAGTGTCCTCATTTGCATTTTCTTGTCTTTCCTTGGGATCAGTCCTGCTCATAGTTTCTCTGTGAATTTTTTAGCGTCTTTGCCTGAATTGATTTTTAACGTGGCCAATAATGTTTCGATTTTGACCATGCAGATTTTTCAGCTTGCTCACCTTGCTCTGGCTCCTGAGGAAGGGCAGGGCTGCAGAGGGTGCCTACTGATGGAGGACGTGGGAAAGGCTGAGGTACGCCCTGTTTAATTCCTGTCAGTCTTTTCCAGCGCAATCTGCCCTCTGGCAGTGCCTCGTGGCAGTAGAAGAACAGGATTTTTCAACTGAAGTTCAAAAAAGCATGTTTTGGTGTGGTGGGGAATCCTTTCTCATCCACTTCTCTTATCAATGAGTGAACATAATATCAATCCAATATTTTATATACTGTATCAAATGCATACTTTACACTGGGTTATGTAAATTCATCCCTTTGCAACTTGCCCTCTAAAATCTTTTCTCTATTAAATTTAAAACTCCTGTTCTATAGTAAATCTTCCTTATTCTACACATCATGCAGCTGAGGCAGTGATGGAGTAAATAGCTTAATAACAATCTTACAGAGGCAAGCAGAGTGAATTAGAGACAAAGCGACTTTTGCTCTATGTAGACAAAACATGAATTTTTACTGCCCAATTAATAATATGCTTCTAGAAATAGGAAAACAAAACAGGTTAGAAATGGATTATAAATGTGAAGGCAGCAGAATATTTAAAATGCAGTGATCTACTGTGTACACTTGGTGAAATTCCCTGTATACTTAAGAAGCAATACCTGTTTAGGAAGGTATCTGAAACATACATAAGTGCTGCAGTGCACCCTATGTGAAATGCTAATAGTTAAGATGGCTTTGGTTAAACTAGATTTATTCTTTTGAGAAATAGATAGACTTTGGGGTTTTCTTTAAGCTGAAAAATCTGACTTGTCAAAATTGAAACATTTTCTAAACCAGTTTCATTCTCTTTGATAACTGAACGTAATCTGTTTATACAGGGAGTTGTGCACTCCTTCTGCCACAGAACAGCAAATCACTGCATGCAATACAGATACAGTCAGAGCAATACAGTGACTCTCAGTCACTTTTGACAGCTGGGCAGTTCTAGCCTCTTGCATAACACCTGTGTACTGGTCTAGTAATTTCACATCAGTCTCATAATTCTGTCTGAGCTCTTAGCATATCTCTGAAATATGTGGATAGTAATATGAAAAGTTGCAGGAGATGAAGGATCTACTATGTTGCCAGGGACAGTGCTTTACTGGGTTAAAAAAATACGTCATGCATCAGAAGTGCCATTTCTTGACCTAACCATGAACTTTAAAGAGGCTCTTTCTATTATGAGAAATATCTTCCCCAGTTTTATCTTCCCACGTAGGCTGATACAAGTCTCATGATTTAAAGGTAATAGTGCTTCTACTATTTTGGTGCCTTACATTCATGTACACACCTTCCTACATCCCAGAAGTATAATTACAACTCCTTTCAACAGGACATGTGAATTGAATGTTTCTACCTACATCTATGATGTTTATACCATGCCTTTGTTCTTGGTCTTAAGTAAAACAAGATCAACACAATCAAAATCTAAATAAAAAAACAGAAGGAAAACAGCAAAGTGATTCTTAGAGGAAGCTCTTAATTCCGGTGTGGCTGTTAAACAACACTTTGTCTTGATTAAATTCAGATCCTCTTACTTTTCAGTCATTAGTTGATACATTTCTCTGGCACAATAGGGTTTATGTCTCTGAAATGTTAAAGTGAATGGATCTCATCTTCTCTTGTGCTGGCTGTGATATTATATTTGGGAAAAATGACTGCTGCTCATCCTGAATGTTCCCCTTTTTTCCTCCTGGCACTGAGGAAAGCAGGAGGGCCACAGTGGTGCTCTGCATGGGAGGGATGTATCCTGGAAGAGGCAGGAGTGCTGGAGGGCAGCATGCTGGGCGTGGTGCTTGTGCAGCCTCCTGAGAGGCTGGAAGGTTTCTTGTGGGAGGATGTATGTCCTGCTGTATATTTTTATGTGATCACTTCAAGGCCACAGCTGTTCTGTTTACTGCAAACATGACCCCCCACCTCTGTTCTCAGAAGAAATACTCACAGATGCACATATCTCTGTTATTTTTTTCCCCAAGACTACGTATATAAAAACTGGACGGTATTTGAAAGACTGGAGATTTTAAATCATCTAAAATATTTTAAATATTTTCTCTCAGAACCAACTCCTGAAGAATGTAAAGAACATTAAATATATAGTTGAAATGGTGTTTCTGTTCCACAGGATTATTTCCATTCCTTATGAAGAGTGGTTTAGGTCTCAGTGTGTGTCAAGACTTGAAATTATGCTGTGGATATCTACAACACGAGGATTATATAAAAGCTAATTTAAATGGTAGTGGAGACTGAGTGTCTCTTCATGTTCCAGGCATTTTATTCTGCAGAAATTTCCAGTTACTTCTTAATCCCATTTTACATATCTTTTATGTTTAAAGACAATAAATATTTTACTTTCTATTTTTAATATTTTTTAATTTTTTTAAAAGGTGCAGTTATACTGGCTGTTAACTGAATGGAAAGACTGGGTATTTGGCTGTTTCATAAATTATCAGGACTATATTCTTTGTGCTAATTTATTGATCAAAACAAATTTGAAACTCTGAATTAAGCTGAAATGTTTTAATCAATTAACAAAAAAGCCATACAGTCTCTGCTGGAGATATTTTCTTTTCTTTCCAAATTCTTCCTCTCACTTCCCATAACTTTCCCCATATTTGTAGAAATGCATTTCTATTAAATACTATTTTTTAAAGACTGTAATTGTGAAGACAAAGCTTGGTGAGCTCATGCATTAGTTAAGTATTTCTTTTGGCTTTATCTCTAGTAAATGCTTTGCAGCTGATTCCAAATCATCTTGTATCAGTATAAAGCAGAATTGATTGTCTTGACTTAAGAAGCGCTGTATAAGACACTGTTGGCACTCGTGCTCATCAGAGAGATTCCCAGCCCTCTGAACTTTCCCTTCTGCAGGGATTAACAGCAGAGTGTAAGGGAATCACTGGGAGAATTGTGTTTCCCAGTTCCACGTGCCTGTCTGCGTGACATGGTTGTATCCTTGCATGACTTCCCTGAGAAGCTTCTTCACGGCACAGGGTGTGCTCCTGGATACGGGGTAACGTGGATGTGGCTGCACAGCCGGGCCTGCTGCTCCTTCACAGTCACGGAATTGTTCCATTTTGCCCTTGGTATGGCCAAGCAATGTGTGTTTTAGTACTGTTGCAGCTGAAATCACACTGCTGGAAGCGAAACAGAAAAATGTTTTTTCTATAAGGGAAGGCAGTTTTGGGAAGCAATGACTCAGAAAAGAGCTCTGGGAGTGAGAGTTCCTAGTGCGACATTTTAAAGGTGATTCTTTGAGCAAAGGAATAGGAAGTTGTCCAAGCTTTAATTACCTGCAGTACAATGGTTACCAGAATATCACGTTCAGATCTGGAAGTTTATTAGTCATGGAAGTATAAGAGAGGAACTCTCAGATTTGGAAACTTTTCTTTGCAGTGGGATCCAGCAAAGTTTGTTAAGGAGAAGATAAAGGAGCAGCTTGCCCATAAGTGAAGCACAGATTTGATAACAGCAGCTCTCCTGTCTGGCTGGCAGAGGTAAAATGAGAACCATGCAATTTGATTTAAGACTAGGCAGTTTAGATTCCAAGCAGGCACATCATAAACAGTGTGAGTGATTTGCCAGTGGAACGATTTAATAAAGATTGTAATAAATTTCCCCCCATTGGAAATTCTAAAATCTGAACTGGATGCTTTTCTGAAGGAAATGTTCCAATTCAAAAAAGATGAATACATAAAAGTCTTATTGCACAATTTAATCTGGGGGTCAGACTGGAAGGTTATAATGATCCGGTCTGTCCTATTGTGCAAAAAAAATGCTCAGTTGTTGGTTTATGCATGTGAAAGGATTATTCCTTGAGAGCTCTCAAGTCCGCTTTTGTGATTCTAGCTGTTGTTCTAAAATAAATGGTGAATCTATTGTCTTTGTTTTTGTTACATTGAGTTGGTTCATAAGACTAAGAGCCGATGTGTTTCATGTTGTTCATATATCTTAAGCCAGCATGAGTCAATAATGAAAAAGGCAATTATTAGTTTAATTTTGCTATTTAAAAAATCCACATCAGTGAGATTATTGTGCATTTGACTTGAGGCGATATAAATGAGGCTTCAAAAAGCTGATTTGCAAGTAATGGTAATTGCTGGTCTGTGAGCTCTTCCTGGCTGCAGGATCTTGCTATAGTGCAAGCTTTTTGTAAGTGGCCATCTGATCCAATCAATGTTGTTTCTGATTCATTGTATGCAGTTGGTGTAGTGCAAAGAATTGAGGATGCAATTCTAAGAGAGGTTCAGAATCCAAGATTAAATGTTCTTTTTGCACAGCTTCAATCTGCAGTTAGACAGAGATCTGCTCAGTATGCCATAATTCACATCAGAAGTCATGGTTGGCCTAATGGCCTAGGTGAAGGCAATGCTTGTGCAGATCAATTAGTATCTTTGACTGTACCTATGAACAATTTCCAGAAAGCTAGGGAAAGCACAGGTCACTGCTGTGGGTTATCTAGCAGAAAGCAATGAGCACAGTATTTCACCTTCCTTAATGCATTGCTGCTCCTCTCTGCTTGGTTTCTTTATGGCAATATAAAAACTAGATTGCTACTAGAAGAAAGCTATGCTATTGCAGAATTCAAATGCAGGTGATACGAGGAGAAACTTCCTCAAAACAGAGAAAGCTGTGGCAAATCTGGAAAGAAATGGTAAATGTTAAAGACAACTTAATTGGAGAAATGAAGAACAGGTTAATTAATGGTTAATATGTGTAGTTTAGTTACTTGAAATACCTCTGATTTGATACTCCAAGCACAGTATAGTGCAATTCTGAAAGATCAGCACTATCCCATGTTGTCTTAAGAATAATATTTAATACTCATGACTCTCAGTCACTTGGATATTCCTGAACTTTCTTAATTAGACATGTTTCAGTGTGCAGGAGACATTGCTGCCAAGCATTTCACAACTAGAGGGAATTCTCATAATTTCTCCCTTGGTAAAACTGTTTCCCTCCTGCTCACCCTTTTAGAGTTTCTGAACCAGAAGACTGTGGTATTCTCTATGTCCTTGGATTCCTTCAGATGAAGATTACTATTCTCTGCAGCTGCTGAAAACACTGCTGCTTTCTGTTGTATTGCAACTAGATGTCCTTTTTCTTTATTCCTGACTGCAGGCTTTGTCCTTGGTTTAGGCATGTTCCTTACCTGCAACATTTATTTAGACTTAAACATAAACATGTTGTGAAGAATATAGGAATAATTGCAGATGTGAATGTGACACAGTCCAGCTCTTCCATGCCTTCTCCTTTTGGGGTCATTGGTTTGACTGTTCAGCTTTACACAGCTGATTTTGGTCCACACCAAACCCTGAAGCCTGTGATCCCTACATAAAGAGGCAGACTAGTAACCTTTGGTGCTGACATACATAGAGCTGATTGTGTGACTACACTCTTCATTAATTTTTCATCCAGTTTCTTAGTTTTGTTTTCTTGAACTGGGTTGAACAGTCAGTCCTATGGTGTCCGGTGAGCTCAGGTGCAGCGACACTGAAACTGCCTCTTTCCTCTGACTGTCCTCTGCCGTGCTGGAGTACCTACCTGCCTCTGAAATTTTGCATGTCCTAATTAAGCAATAGAAGCAATTGCTGTGTATATTGGGATCTCACAAAATATGATACTGATCTACTTGGTTCTATTTTATGTGTCATGAAATGGACAGAGATTTTTTAGACTATTGTTATAATTGGTTACTTGTAAATCCATGATTTATAAAGGCTGCAGAGAGTGAGTGCTTGAAAAGTTGTTTTTCATGACTTCAATATAATTCTGCCTGTTTTGATCTAACTGCTCATGTTACAATAAATTCACAGGTTTTCTGAGAAATGGATGTGTGACGTGCTGTAAGTTTGCAGAACTTGCAGTTGTTGGCAATGAGAAATTTTTCGTTGAATAATTTATTTCTGTTTAGGTAATCTTTAGTTCCTTTTGAAAAGAATGTCAAATTATTCATGAACTATATGTTTACTTTTCCCAGTACTTTAGAGATTGTCAAATATCTGAGAAGAGAAGAGAAGAGTCTGTCTGTCAGTACTCTGTTTAAAAGGTTTAGGAACTCGTATTCAGCAGATCGAAGAGGAAGTGAAGACTCTTTAATTTGGTCACAAAGAAAACAGAGGTTTGCTAGTCTAGTTTGTATGAAGTGTACATAAAAGCTTCAATGAGAGAAGTGTAAAGTTAATCAAAGTCAATTTAGGTTCAAAGAAAGTTGTATCTTGGCAGTTTTAAGGTTAATTAACTGCTGGTGACATAAAACAACATTGATGGTTTCTCCCTTCTACATTTTAAATTCAAGAATGAATTTTAGAACCAATGTTTCCATAGAAATATTGTGTCAAGCAAGAGTAAGTGCGGAGTCTTGACCCATTATAGAGATTCCTTGCAAGTGGTCTGTGTTAGTTCTTATGAAGTAGTATATTTAGCTGACATAAGGTACGTAAGTTTTAATATGGATCTTTTGAACCTTCTTCAGACTGTGACTCAATTTTTCAAAATGAGAAGCAACAGGAATCCCAACTTAGATTTATATAAATATATTCAGTTTATTTTAATTGTGCATCATGTGAATTAGTTATTAAACCCAATGGATAATTACGTATGTCAATGTCACATATACATCTGAAAAGGCAATTACATGGCAATAAGAAAGAAAAAGCAATTCTTGACCTCTGTTAGCAAATGGTACAGTCAATACAAATGATTGTATGAGTTGAGGCAATCTGCTGAGCAAATGCGGAAACAGTCTCAGGGTGACTTCCACAATTCTTACAACATCTATAGAAGTGTCTTCTTCAAATAGTCCTCTACCTGCTGTTAGTCCATCACTTTTGAATAACACAGTGAGCAACCTTGCCTTCCCTCTGAATAACAGCCTATTCTCTTGCTGAACAAGAGAGTTTTCTTACAATCTATTGTTTTTCCATTAGATTGTGATTTTAGATTAGAGTCCTTTAGGTAAGAATATTTATTCTCCTAAGTGGATAGAGCTGCACACTCTGCAGCCTTCACACCTGTTTGAAATTTGGTTCAGTGTTAAATTCTGTGTCCCTGTGCTTTGCCGTGCCTTTGATTGTCAACGCACTTCATGTTATGGAAAGCCACCAGGAAACCACATGCCCTTATTTGTTTGGATTTTCCATTCCTTCCATTTCAAGGTAAGTAGGAATTATGTTTTGAAATGGGTGATTCACTGCATAATCATTCCAGTTTGGCAATGATACTGAACTGTAGTGTCACACCCTTTAAATACAGAACAGCATTTGCTAGTATAAAGAAAATGGCCTTGCTTATACCAGTGAAACTGCCTTGGTCTTACCACAGCTCTTCTTTTCCTAGCTTTCTTAGTTTCCTCTCCCAATGGTGCTACATATTCATGTAGCACCAAGGTCAATAAATCAGACCTTCCCATTTAGTTTGTTGTGCAAATATACTTACCTTAAGAGCAAAGAAAGGGACAGGGGTGGATTGGCTGACTCGCTACAAGAAGACATCTCATTTTTATCCCATGTATGCAGCACTGCAATGGCAGAACTACCTCTGATTTTATTCCTGCGAGAGCAGAGCATACCCACAAATTACTGTATCTATGCATCTAAGTTATAATTTTCCCAGTTGTATTTTCTTGCTTTATTCCATTTCATTGATTTATTGACAGCATACAAAGCTTTTGGAACTGCAGATACAGTTACCTTGGGAGCCTCTACTGCAAAAGGCAAACGAGCTGTTTACCTTGCAGAGAACACACTTTCATTTCTTCATCTTCTGTGACCAGTGACAAGATCAGAGCTTGGCAGGTGGCATAACTTTCTGAAGGCTTATTTTTTCACCATAAATCCTTAACATAATAGTATTTAATTGCTTCTGCTAAGCTTTATTTAATTGGAAAGTAAGATGGATCTCAAAATGATGGATGGAGACAGGATATAACGTGCTTTTTCAGGAGACAAATGCTTTGCTGCTTCATCCTCACTCACCCTGGCTTGACTTTCTGTGGTGTTTGAGCAACTGGGCTGTTCTCAGCTGGAAACACTAGATCAACAAATGCTAATATTGACTCTCTTCCTGCTTTATTGGGCTTTGTCTTGAAAGGTTACTGAGATTTAAATGTTGAAGGGACAAAATATTGTTCAAGATACGGCTACATATGACCATTGGGGAAAAAAAAAAAAAAAAAGAAAGACAATTCAAAATCTCAACTGAAAACCAGAATAATTTCTATTCTATTGCAGGGCCATCTGGGCTACCTGAAAAACCCTTGTTAAACTTGCCTGAAGCTTCAGACTTGTCATTTTTCTCACAAAACACAGAGGAAGCAGCACTCAGAAGCAGACCCCAGATAAGCTATTGATATTACTTCTGTGCGCTGAATTGCACTGGGGAGACAGCTCATATATATCTCTTTTAAAAACAACATAACATTGTTTCTCTTCCAGAAATGTGCTGGAATAAATCACCTTAAGCAACAGCATAGTTTTCAACTTTAAGTTCCCAAATACTCTGGAGTATTTGATAGTGTTTAATAGATAATTTCTTTTTTTTAATTTTGAGTTGCCTACTTTACTTGCTTAAATTCCTATTTATTTAGATGAGTGAAATCCCTTTGCAGATCTGTCTCTTGCTGTTTAACTTTTCCTCTTTCCTTTCTTAATGGGACTGTCATTGTAAAAGGACATCTCTTTTCAGAGCACAGTAAAGGTTATTTCACAAAGTATTTGAAGGCATTGTAATTGAGTAAAGTAATGAGGCATGGTATTGGAAAAAATATGTATGGAAAATAATATTGAAGAAATTCTGACAGAAGAACTATGCATCCTGTGATGTGCATGAGGCCTGGGGGAAAAAAAGCAATTGCGTAGTTAGAGCATGTATCATAACACAGAAGCTGCATTAGGCAACCTTGAATCTGGCATTTCTTAACTTCTCAGTTTGCAACCCCTATGTGTAGGTCACCTCCTGTTGTCACCTAACAAGGAACAGAATTATTTTACAACAGATGTTTAATCTGAATGAAGTCCAGGGTTCTTTCCAGTAAATCTAACTGAAGGGGAGAAGAGCTAAGTTTTGATAACATCCAGCATGAAACACTTGTGTCTGTATTGCCCTCTTTCATCTACACTGCTGATTTCCTTCCAGTGTCCTCATCTAGCTTCTGTCTTGTTATCTTTGTTAAAAAACCCCATATTCTTAAGATTAAATGCAAAGTAGCAAACTAACAGTATGAATTCTCAGCTGAATAAATTACTGTGTCCATTTTTAAGTTAAGGTTTACGTGAGTACCAGTGGAGAACCTGCATCATACTTGACTCCTTCAGACCTTACTGATGCCTAATCCAAACAAAACACTTGGGCACTGCCTTGACTGAGTTGTTTGGCAACTCTATTAATAAGGTCATACATGGAAATATTAGAAGGGGAAACAGGCAAGGGTTTTGTCATGCAAAATTGTTTCCAGAGACAAAAATTCAGCCCATCACTGTGGGCTGGAAGCAAGTAGCTTCACGAAGACCACGTCCCAGAAGTTCTGCACTGTTCTATTTATTACTCTGCACTTTTGTAATATGAACTCATATGTCTCACTTTATTTCCAGAAATACTAATTAGTCTTCTGAAATACAACGTAGTGTGTTTAGAAAAAAAAAATTTATTCAATAACATTCACTGAGAAAAAGGTTTTTTTGTTTGTTTGTTTTGTTTTTGTTTTAAATCTACTTACATGTGAAAATCACAACTGAGCAAAGCTCCTAGCCTGCACTGGTGCCCTATAAGAAAATGACATTGAGAGGTTTATAAACTTTGTCTAACACTCTTGGTCCAGAAAGAATGCTTTCCCCAATCCTTTTTGGGTTGTTTTTTCTCTAATCTCCCAGATATTTTTGTTGTGCTATTTTGGAGCCTCCAGACTCCAAAATAAAAAAAAATTCCAGTTGATCTGTTGCTTTTCTTTAATTGCAGACAGGTTTTTATTTTTGACTCAGAAGTGTACTTAGTTCAGCCTTGTGATTTGAATTAATTCTTTTTTTCACTCACAGACTCTGGAAGAGATGTCCATGGACAAGTTAAATAGACCAAAGTAAGTGGGAGACTTTCCATTGGCTGTAAAGGATTTTGACTGGACCACTGTATTTCAAAAAAATGAAGCTAATTTTGTGAGTCTGCAGTTAGATTTGGCTACATCCTTTTGTGAAAAGATGATGACTAATTACCTATGTATCTAATTATGTGTCCGCCACTGTAACCAAATACTTGTAGCAGCCTCTTAAACGAAATAGCAAAATTGTTGTGTCCTTTTTTTTCTCTCCTGCCATCCCCTCAAGGAAAAATATCTCTATTTTAGTATAACTTTTCTGAGTATTTTTTACAGAACGTGAGAGACGTCTGCTTTGCACTGGAGTAAGGAATGGTGAGGTTTGTGATGGCTTTTGGTTCCAGGTGCAGACTGACCTTAGGAAAGAATAATTTATTTCTAAGGAAAATGAATTTATGAATAGGATTATGAGCCCTTCAGATGACAAAGAGGTAAAAGACGGATGGGGAATTGATGGAGAGAATGCTCCTTGCTATAGGTAGGGGAAACAAGCTGTTTTGCTCAATGGAGAAGTTCTAATACTATTTTCAGCTGATATACACCAATATACACTATCTGTGTCTTGTACTTCTCCTCCAAGGCCTCAAAATTATTCTTTTTTATGGCTTCATAACTGAAGCTTTCAAGTTTTCATTATTTGTCAAAGATCAAACTGAGGTTTAGGCATAGTGTCTTGGTTTCTTGGCTATAAGCTGAGTGACCTCTCAGATTAAATCATTTCAATTGGAAAAGAACTCTACAAGACAGATGCTAAAATAGTGTCTGAAGATGGTCCCTGAGATAAAGAACAACTGTATTGTACTCTCTTTGTAGGAAAAGGTGAGTAGATGGAAATGAAATATGAAGTCACAGAATCATTTTATACTTTAGCATCTAAAAGCCTTATTTTCATTTTTCTCTTGAACTAAATTAAAGATCATTAAAATGAAGCAGAAAATTCAATATGTGCTCCTGCTGCCTGTTGGGTAAAACTCTGCAGAGGTTTTTGCTTCCCTTTGTCTTCCCTTTTTGCTTTGGAGAAAAGAACTGTCTGATTCACACTTACCTACAGGTTCCATTGTGCTGTTTTGTGTCTTCACTCAGCTGAAAGACCATCCTATGCTCTCTGAGATATTCTCTCTTTTTATCTTTTAGATCTGTTTTAGAGTTTTGCTTTGGATTTGGTAAAAACAAGCTCACAACTTTTATTTTGACCTTGAATTTTCTGATGTTTTTAATTTCATATACTTACAAACTTCCAAGCTGCATGTGCTTTTGTGGGCTGTTTTACTTCACAGCAATGCTGTTGTACAGCAACTTTTCATTCCGGCAAGAGCTCCAAGCTTTTCAATTTTTAGCCTAATGTTTGCATTCTTCCACACCAGGCTGATCAATAACTACCTTGTCAACAGAAGTATAAGCCAACATTGGAAAGACTTCTCATAACTTTCAACTTGGTTAAAATAGTTGAGATGCTTTAAGCCCTGGTTTATATGCAATATGATCCACTACATTTATCATTAGAAAGCCAATTAGGAAAAGGGAAAAGGGTATTTCACTTAAAAAAAAAAAAAAAAAGAAGGAAAAAGGAAAACCAAAACAAACAAAAAATGCAAATGAAAGAAAGAAAAGGTTTCTGCTTTTAGATCACCTGGGTTCGATCAGAAAGCTTATCCAAAAGGAATCATGAAGTACCTGACCAATTTTGTTGAGTGCCCAGTTGTGAAATTGAAAACATCCATCCCAGCCCAAGATGTCATAACAGCAGAGGAACACTGGCATCACTTTGTGTCTGTGTTACCATGATCTCATGTTGCAGTAATTCTCTCACATTGGACAGAGAATGGGATACTACAAATACAAGGGTGGAAACAGTCTGGGGAGGCCCTCTTATGGGGTTGATCGAGCTCTACTGTGGCAGTAATGTCAGAATCGTGTGGGTCACGTAATTAGAACACTAACAGAGCCAACTGGTGTGTGTGTGTTAGACTTTCCAGTGCTAAGAACAATGGCCTCCCTGTTTTCTAAGAGAAAATAATTGATTTTCAAGATAAAAATTCCCAGCACTTAATGGATTGCTCGGTAAATAGCCTGGAGGGTCCTGGATGAGTCATAGTTGTCCAGCAGCATAACTATACTACACAAAATTTCTCCATCATTCTCAGTTCTTCCACTTATTTTTATTTCAATATAATGTGAAGAATTCTTATAAACCAGTTATTACTCTGTTTCCTATGCAGTGTTCCTGTGGAAGAGATCAAGTGAATACCGTATGTCCTTGCTTTTGCAGTAAGAGCAGTTTATAGGTCTGGTAACTGTTTTCTTTCATGACATAAGATTTGACCTGTACCATTCTCTCCCTTTTCATCATCCTTACATAGTCTTCAGAATTAAATCTGATTTGTCAGCTGTCTCTAGGATGTCCAATATTTAGCTAATCTGTGACTAGCTCATGGTAGTAAGTTGATGAAGCAGTATTGAACTTTTGATGATGATGATGATGATGATGTTGAGAGTCCTGCTTTATTTTTGCTTTAGCAGTAATTGATGCTATGGTAAATAAATTTTAAAGTGTTTTTATGACTCGTAATTTCCCAGACTGGATTCAACAATACTGTGACAACAGCATTCCTGATTGGAATTAGAATCATGATATATTTGATTATTGATAATTTTTTTCAAAAAACCCCAAATCAAACACAAACTAAACCAAAAAAATCCCTTTGAATAGGAGTGTGGAGCCTCTTGCCGGGATCTTTAAGATGGTATTGTTTGGTGATGTTGTCCTGGAGGCTGAATAGACTGAGGGTTTTACAGGAGCAGACTGCTTGGAATTGTTACATTTTATATTTGAAATGAAGGTTTGCTGAACTGACTTACATGCAGTTGTATTTTTAAAAATGACCCTATATGCATTTATACAGTCTTTTCATAGCATTAGCAACAAAATGGACATTGGTCAACATTAGTAAGAAGAGCTGGTGAAAGCTTGGGTATGAAGTTGGATCTGCTGATGCTATTGCAGAGTGTGAAGGTGTCAGAGAACATTTCTAAGCAGGAGGATTTGGCTGCATCTTGACAAGATGGCCAATATCCTTTGTCAGAATTATAATCTTAAATTATATGGTAGTATGAAATATATGGAATAGAAAGAGTTATTTTGGCAAATGGACCCTTTGGGATTTTTTAATTTTCTATTTTTTATTTATTTAGCTGCTTCAGGGAGAGAGTGAATAATTTAATTATTGCACAAAACCACCACATAACCTATAGAGGAACTGGCCTTACTGTATTCTATTGGTCAAAATAAGAAGCATATTGAAAAAAATCACCTCATTACTTCAAGTAACATTATTTTATTATCCACATGATGGTTGTCATAGTAGAAACCAGGAATATGGCACAGTAGAATGTTTGTATTGAAGGTTTGAGGGAGACAAAATTGCAACTAGAGATGCTTTGTTTTGTCCTCTATTTCCTCTTAGAAAATATAATTAAAAGAAACCATGGGATTTTTTTCATAAAAAACCCCTGTCCTTCTCATATGCCAGTAAGAGGTGTTATTGATTGCGAATACTGCAGACTGACTTTTTCTAAAAACCCTAGACAAGCACAGCATGTTTTGCTTCTGTTCCAGGATTTTAGAATCATGTAAGTTTTCTTATCCTGGAAGAAATATTAACTTTTTCATACAACATACTTGCATTAAGAAATTGAATGAAATGTAGGAATTTCCCAGCTAGAACTGATGGAGAGGTTGGTCTCACTAAAAGGAGAGATAAATGGTCTCAGCAAAAGACTGGAAAGTGGTTACTCCATGCAAGTAAAATACAGAGATGAAGTGGTAGAAGAGACAATCTGAGATTGTCAAAGGTACTTTCTTTCACTGAATTACATACCATGGACTAAAGAGGAGATGGCAGTGTCTTCAGAATATAGGCAGCCTGTCATATTTGTGAAACTTTCAGTTACAAACTGATTACAAGGAAGAAATTCTAGACATTGTGTGTTTGTGTACCTCAAGCTGCTTCTTTCTTTCAAATTATTTTTCCCTTTTTTTTTTAAAAAAAAAAGAAAGGGTCATTTCATTTATGCAAAGAGTGATTCTGCAAATGATTCTTTATTTCTTGAACTTATTTGCATAGAAGAATAAACAGTGCAATCAACTTTAAAAAGATGGTCATGTCAAATTAAGTACGGATTTTTTAGAACAAGACCTAATTAAAAATTTGTATTGTGGTTATAACCCATGCAACCAAACGAAAGTAGTGAATTACACCTAAAACACAGGATAATTCTAGAATGGTTTTAAGAATAAATTCTTACCCTTTTTATTTGAACCAGAAGGGTGATGCTATATGTCAACACATGTGTTTGATTTGGGTACATTTTCTGCTCTGGACCACCTCATATTCTTCCTTAAGAGCCAAGAGTGAGTGATCTCATGTTATGGTTTTCCAAATGGTGCTAATTAAGGACTTTCTTGCCAGGTGCTCAGCGTGCTCCACTCCTATTGCTTTCAGTTGTGGTTGAGGGCATGCTGCATTTGCTGGGTTACAGCCCCATTGTTTATGAGTTCAGGTTAACATTGCCAAGAGAAATATGGTGATAGAAAATAAACAGCGTTGAGGTTTGCTTTGCAGATCCCCTGATTTAGCTAGGTTTTCTTTTTCTTTTTTTTTTTTTTCCATGGAAATATCAAAGTCTACATCTGGAAGATATCAGTGTGACCTATAAATACTGTCTACAAATTTCACAGAACAGTCTCCATATAAAACTTGTGGGAAATCAGTTTTATGTTAAAGGAATAAGGATCTAAAGCCTCCTACTGACTTAAGAGCTCTCTGGAACAGTAACTAATTCTGCTTTCCTTCTTCTAACATGGAGCTCCATTTCAAAACTCCACACTGTGGCCAGTTAATTATTGTGTAGTTTCCTGAGTAAACCTCAAATAGGTTAATCCTTGGAAATAATACTGTACATGGTTGTTACTGACAGTACCCTTCATTCCCAAAAGCCAAAGTATGTGTCTTTTGAATTTTTTGAAGAAAAAACAGATAAGAAATGTGAAATGTAGAAAGCTATTGTTCTTTTTCATTAAATTGTGTGTGTGAGCACCTGGGAATGAAGAAAGGGGCATATTTTCAGCTTTAAATTTTCCAGAAAGATAACAATTTGCAGGGAGTGTAATTCCAAGAGAAAAATTTCTCCTTTTATCTTTTGGGGACCTAGTCTGCATCAGGGGAACTGAGTCCCTTGGAGAACAGAGATAGGTAAGAAAGAGGAATGTTAAAAGTGTTCTGATATTCATGGTCAGGTGTGCCAGAGCCCAGGGCTTAGGAAATGCCCTCCCTGTGGCTGTGGATTAGCCAGCAGGAGAAGGGATCAGCAGAGAGAGGGACTATGGCACACTTTGTGCTGCAGTTTCATGGCTGGGTTACTCCTTCTCCAGTACCTCTGTAAGGTAGAGACTTTAGCTGTTTAGTGAACACTGGAAGATGATAGATAGATAGATAGATAGATAGATAGATAGATAGATAGATAGATAGATAGATAGATAGATAGATAGATAGATAGATAGATAGATAGATAGATAGATAGATAGATAGATAGTGCGAGCTCTTTTATTTCCCTAGTCATGGAAAAGTAATATTTTTGCTTCAAGAAAAATATACAACAGAAGCATGTATTCTGCTTCTTCTGGTTTCCTACATATTCTTGTTGGATTTTCCATTTAGGATTCTGTTTCAGCATTTCAAAATTATCATGAGAGAAGGTGCCTGTTTCAAAGGCAGCCTATGACAGCTGGCAAAAGCTAACTATTGCTGCCACACCACTGATAAGCAAGGGAATTTTTTTTAAATGGGGGTGGATTTATTGTTTGCCTTTTTTCTCTATGTGTAAATGGCAGTCTTGCTTTATTTCACACCATTCAGTTTCTATAGCAGAAGAATATTAGGAAGTGCAGGACTGCTTGAGATTCTGTTGTTTTGGCTGGGATGTAGAACAGCAAAATCCTTGGTTGATGATGCTTTTGAAAAATAATGGTGCCAATCCTTCACCTTCAGTGAAGGACAGAGATCTGAACAATTACTGAAGAGAAAAAACCACACTCTATATTCAAAATGCAAGCTATAGTTGCAAAACTATGTCTATGTGCTTATTGTTTATTTAGCACAGTGACTATTGGCTATATAATACCTATCCTACAGGAATGTGCAAATTCAGATGCTCATAAATAGATCTAGTCTATTTTCTTGCAGCTTGGTTGAAGATTTTGCTAAGAAAGTCCTTTCCGTAACTTTTGGTGTTTCAGGTTGAAAGCTTCTTCATCCATTTGCCTGTGGAATCATATTCGATGCTGTTAGAAAACTGTTTGAATTTCCAGCCTTATTTAACCCAAGGTAGATGGACAGTACTCTGCAGTTCAGTGTAGGCTGCTCTGAGGCTTGGCTGCTTCAGTCCTTCTTAATTAGTCCTTGCTAGACTATCCCAAAGGAAGAAAAAACTTGGCTTATTTGTTGTAATGATAGCTTAACACTATCTTCTTACATCTAACTGTATTCTGCTTCTCTAAGGGGGTTTGTCCCAGTCCCCCAAGTTATGCCCATTTTGTTCAATGATGTGTTAGCCAAATGACTGATCCAGCATCTTAGATATCAAGCTCTGTTTAGGTGATGATAGCTTTGTGAATATCCAGTAAAATATGAAAACTAAGTTCACGTTAAATGCCCAGACCAAAATGTAGCCATGTATTGAAAACGACAGAACGGCCACGCTGCAGAATTCTCACAAAGCACAAGGACAATCTGCAATGGCAGATGGATAAGATGAGTTGTAATAAATTTCTAACAAGGGACTATAAAATCAGTTCATCTGGGGTAATAAAGGCAGCAGCAAGTAGACAACACTGTAAAATTCAAAGTTTAAAAATCAGAAAAATGAAAGAATATTTGTAGTGGCTCCCTGTCACTGCATTACCAGAACAGTTATTCAATTTCATTTTTGTGTCACTAAGTAGTAAGCTTCACACAGTAAAGTTGCTACAGCAGAGGTGGCTGATCAGTACCTCTCAGCATGGTAAATGATTAGAATTACGGTGATGAGATTTTTTTTTTCCTTTAATCTTAGCAAAAAAACCCAGTAAAACCTGGTTCCTCAAATTAAAATTTCCTGTGCTGTTTCTTTACTCTTGAAGACTCCTTTGGAAAGAAAATAGATTGCTGAATGAAGGTCAACAAGTTATTCTCAGATGCCATTTTTTCAGAATAACCTCTGCATTCTTAAGAATTATTTTATAGTTGAAACAGAATTCTGGACTTACACTCTGAGGCCAGCATGGAAGAACTTCAATGAGCAAGCAGGAGCTTCTATCAACTATGACCTCTGATGTTGCAACATTCCTGCTGTAAAACCCAGATGCTATCCTAGGTGATAAATGCATCTGAGTGGTAGGAAAATATTCAGCTTGTCTGGGGGAGAGCAGCTTAGCCAAAATGCTGAGTAATTACATGGGGCAAACCCTGACTTTTGGAAAGCAGAAAGAAGAGCTACAAAGGGATTGTCTCCTTTCAGACTGCCCCTATCTCTCCTTAAAGTAATTAGAGAAATTACTTGGGATCTAATCTAAAAATTTACTGGTTTTAATGATTACTGAGTATTAGGGTTATTTTTGTTCTTAACATTTTGAGTGACTAGCACATCAGCTAGACCTTCAAATTCATGACATGATTTCACTTGAGCTCAGAGCAGTGTTTTTCTTAGCCACCATGTTGCAATCTGAGAAGCTCAGATCTGCAGATCTGATCCAAGAGCTACTGTGAGAGGGAGAGCATTGCTGTGGTGCTGGAGAGAGCATGGGTTTAGCTTCAGGAAGCTGTAACTGGCCCATATTACAAGTACTGTGTATGTTTGCCTATGAAAACTTTAAGATTCACTAAAGCTTTCCCCTAGAGATCATCAGTTTTAAATAGTGGTTTATGATCATGATTTCACTTTGAGATGAATGACAGTGTTTCTGGAAATTTCATGGCCTATCAGAAACCAGTCCCAAGTTAGTATGCATGTTGTCCTGCTGTACTCTTTACATCTAAGCTCTGGAGAAAAAACAAAGTATACACCCAATGTTTTTATAAAGCACTGCTTAGGATGCAGAAGCACGATGTTATTGTGTCAAATACCTAATATTTTCACACATCTGGACAAGGCTCACGCACTATCTGGGTCTGCAGTATGCTGACTTGAAGGGAAGATGTGCGTGAATGTCTTCGGAGTTTTCATGCTGCCAAATGAGGATGGCGGGCTTTGGTTCGGGAGAGGTCTGACTGAACGTTCCTGCTGAGCTTGTTGGTGCTGGGGAATATGATATCTGTTTTATGATCTTTTAGAGAATACAGCTGAGTCCCCACAGATGTTTGTCTTTCTACAATGGGACTGAGGTGGGATATAGGTGTCTTCTTCATAACCCTGTAGATGGATATATTGACATCTTTTAGTTTCCTCCTTTCACTGGTTTGTTTATCAGACAGGAGGCGTTGGCCACCCTGGACTAGACCCATTTCTTGTGACCATAATTTCTGGAACAAGTTTGTTTAATTAGCCACAGATAAAGTAGCACTGTTTCTCCTCCAGGTTACGAAACTAGACAGATAACGTGTGGAGTAACTTCAGGGCATGCCTCCAAGGGACCTTGGCTGCATCAAGGGCAGGACATTACTGATGTGTCCTGGAATTTGATTTAGGGCAGCTTCTGGAAGAATTTACCCAAGCTGATGTCTGACAAAAAACTGAGTCTGTGTAAAAGGAGTATGTGCCTCATGTGCTTTTCTCCTCAGACAAGCAGTCATCTCTGCCTTCACTTGCTGCATCTCCTGTTCCTCTTATCCTTCTTGGTTTGTGGCAGTCTCTGCTTTCTCAACACAACTTATTCTTTCATGGTCACAGCCCTCACAGAGTCCTGTCACAGCCCTCCTTGTTGTGCCTTGCCCTCAGTGACAGTGTTGGAGGAGTGATAAGTGTGTTCTGAAAGGAGATGGATCCATCTGCCTCTCCTTATATTGTTTTCCAAAGGTCTGAGTCTTTATACCATCAATTACTAGAAATTCCTTTCCTTTGAATGGATCTTATTATGCAACCCATGTGTGGGGAGGTTTTCTGCAGGCTCTTTCCTGGAACCCATCCTGGCTACACAAGAAGCCAGTTTCATGGTTTGCTGGTTGTTTTGGATCCACTCTGATGAGTCTAATTCTTTCCATGATTGTGGAAGGAGCTTTGACAAGTAACTTGGGGAACAGTGTTCTGAAGTCTTGTTTTATGTATTATAAACTTAATTCAGTGAAGTATATGCTTATTTTTGACTGTCTTTTAAATTTATATGTACTTGATGCTTTGATGAAGAAATCATCAAATCATGGAACGTGCTGTGTTGGAAGAGGCTCATCAGGATCATCAATTCTAGCTCCTGGTCCTGTACAGGACATCCCAAGAATAACTCCATGTGCCTGAAAGTATTTTCCAAACACTTCCTGAACTCAGACAGGTTCAGAAAGGTCTGCAAAAGCACATAAGAGCTATTGTTAGACCTGTTTTGGTTCCCTTATCCATTTCCTGGGCTTGGGTGGGCACTGTTTTGATATCTGTGTCCTCGTGTTGAGGGACATTCTCTGTGCACATCAACCCATACCTCCCCTGCCTTCCTACATATCTGTAGCCACAGAAAGACAGTTTGGGTGTCCCAGGTGCTGAGTGTGAAAATGATGAGAGCCCCACAGTGCTGGACTGGACAGCAGGATGTCAGAGGTACAACTGCTATGAGTGAGAGTTTAAGGAATTAGTTTTTATTTTTGAAATAATTGAGAGATTGGGAAACATGATTCTTGACTGTATGGTTGAGTAAGGAGAAAGCTAGCCTATGATTAATACAAATAAATCAGAAGTTTTAAAAATAGCATTATTTAAAATGTTATCAGAGCCCAATTTTTGGAACTCAATAAACTCTGTAAAGGAGATTATGATAGTTATTACTGCAATGTGATTTCACACTTCTGGCTGGATCAGGCTTGCAGCTGTGATCTGCGTATTCTGGAAGTTTGTATTTAACTCCATTGAGGGGAAATGCTCTTCTGAAGCGTTTGTTTCTTTTCTACAACAAAACTGTTGTGTGGAGAAACATGTTGCCTATTTTTCTACTGGATTCTACTTTTACTGCTATAATTGTTTATTATATACTTGTTTGCGGCTCATTGTTTACTATGAGCTGTTCAGCCTGTAGCTATGTTATTGGTATTAAAAGTGTGCTGAAGTCTACCTACTTTCTCCTTTGTCCCTTACTCATCCTATCCCTTCATCTCCAATAAAGCTGTTTCTGGCATTGTGAACAGACAGGAAAAGGGGACTGATGCTCAAGCAACTCTGTTTCCTACAAATGTAATTGCACTTTCCAGTTCTGAGCAACAGTTGGTAAGTTGGTATCTTCAAGCAGTTGCTGGTTTTGCTGTTCTCAATATCATCACTGTCTTACAAATTTGCAATTGTCCTCCTTAAAAACTTTTACTATGTTAATGTATTCAGTTATTATTAATTAATTTTCTTATTTTGGGCTAAGTGTGTATAGACTATCTGTTTCTACAATAATAATGACGTGCTAAACTAAACTGGAAACGGTTAGTTTGAACTAAATGTTTAACTTCAGACTTGCATTGGGAAAATAGAATATATAAATTATATCTGTTGTACTTATAGGTTTTTGGTCCAAGTTTTTAAAGGGAAACTACAAAAAGCAATTGCTTAGCAGCATCTGCCATGGTATGAAATGGCCAGATGGAGATCACCACATTTAATAACTGGATCTTGGCAAGGAGACTGTGTGAAAGCTTCTCACCTGTTACCGTGCAGATTTAGTTGGCTTTGCTTAAATTTGCCTTCATCAGCCTTTAAAGTTCATCTGTGGGTGGTTTAAGCTGTGGTATCTTTGCAAGAAAACAGATAAGAAATTCTCACCCAACCCACTCTTGCAGGTCAGGAGGGGCTTGGCTGGAGACTAGCTTGGAGCAATACTCTCAATTGTTTTATCTCACTCCTTAAACAGATACTTGACTGATTTTTTGGTGGTGGTGTTTTTTTATTCATTTATTGTTTATTTTTTTATTTTATATGTTTTTTTTTTTTTTTTGATGGTTTTATTTTCATTAATCATTGACTAGAGAAGTACATTTTAATTGTAATGAAACTTGTATAATGTATGTATCTATACAAAGCTATCAAATATTTAGTATTTTTAAATTGGTAAAAATACCTTTTATTATCTTTTGGACTTAGGTACTATGTATATTGTTTTACAACCATTCATGATTAAAACGGCTCCACATGTGAGCTGTATCCAGTTGATGTAATGGATTGGTGAAAGATTTGTTCATGGCTAGTAATAAGAATGAGACTATGAATTTTACAGATCCAATATTGGGTGATTATAATGGAGTTAAAATGTAATTTTGAATGTTCATAACTAGGCTGAGAAGATGTCATTAGTCTCAGCTGGAGCAGATGGTTTGGATAGATCACCATTTAAAAATGAATTCACATGATATTTATTAAATCCTTGAAGAATCCAATAATTCTTTCCACTGGTGCTTCTCTGATGTCCCAGGAGAAGAATTCTGCAGCCATCTAGATGAAGCTCTATGGAAAAATTAAAAGATAAAAGGTGACTTACTGTTAACATGGTCTAAAAACTAAACATTTTTGGTTTTATACTGTACCCCTTTTGGTAAAGTAAGAATCTTTTCTTCTTAAAAAACATGGAAATGGAAAAGAAGTGAAAGCAAATTCTCATCTGCAACAATGAGGCTTTATGATGCAGATTAAGAACGCCTGCTCTCAAAAATCAGATCATTGCCTCATAAAATGATAATGGAAAATACAATCTCTTATTTAAAAAAAGCAAGCCATTATCTAGAATGTTCTTTTTTACCTTGTTAAAGCTCATTTTTCACTAAGTGCTAAACATTTTTGTAGCTGTTCAGCAGTTGTCTAAATCCCTAATCCTGCAGATATTTTGTACATATTTAACATCAGGCACATAAGGAAAACTTTTAATAGCTTGAAGATAAGTCATTTTGCAAAAACTTTAACCATTTTTTTTCCCAATGGGTTTTTAATGGAAAAGTAGGAAAGATTTCAATTAAAAAAAAATGACTTACTGAGGAAGATGAGGAATCTTTTGTCATACTGAGATCCTGCAAGAGTAAGGTGCTGCACATGAGACATTTCATTCAATGCCTTGAAGACTTAGGGATGACCGAAATCTTCATATGGTTTTGGCAGTGTCTGTTCTTGAAACTTTCGCTTCATGTACCTTATTATAGTACTGGAGTGCCTTACTCATCTCTTTATGATGCCTTACAGAGGTTTGTTACACACAGTAATTGTGTCAGATTTAGGTTAGGCTATGACTAGCAGCAATTCCCAGCATCATACATCCTAACCACCTTGTTTTACTATTGCAGGATTTTATCTTTTTTCCCCTTTAACATACACATAAGCACCAATCCCCTATTTTCATATCTATACATGCAGAATTGAGAGGGATTGGTCTTGTTTCCTGGTTGAATTTATTATTAGTTGTAGCTGTTTAGCTTTGGATTTACCCAGGTTTGAGGCAATGATTCAGTCTTGGAGAAGACATATGGAGAAGTCAGCAAGGTATGAGAGAATTACTTTTTTTCTATGTTAGCTTTCCTGGATATTCAATAGACAATTACTGTCAGGTATGGAGGTTTCATTTGGCTCTTTTGTGTCAAGAACAGTAATTTGGAACAAAATTACTAACAGCAAATTATTGTGCTGGCCTGTCCTTTGCAGCCTGAAGACCGTACCGATTTTCTGGAAGATCAAGCCACGAAGGACAAGGA
This sequence comes from Formicarius rufipectus, assembly GCA_013399695.1. Classification (NCBI taxonomy): domain Eukaryota; kingdom Metazoa; phylum Chordata; class Aves; order Passeriformes; family Formicariidae; genus Formicarius; species Formicarius rufipectus. The sequence goes on along the minus strand of VXAU01005779.1, from coordinate 514,940 downwards.
GAGGCATTGTGCAGGGCAATTGTCTGGCTGTACTAAAGTGGATGCTACACTACACCTACTGGATACTGCTGGCTTGGGTGTGGGGCTGGAGAGCTGTTCCAACACCAACTGCCTGCCAGCCCTGTGCTCACCCTCCAGCAGCCTGGATTCCACGGGAAGCCTCAATTTACTTCACAAGCCCTTTTCAGGGCCAAATTAATTCTAAAGATCTGCCTCAAGGGAATGCCCTTTACCTTAACAACACTTTAATTTAATTTAAAATATTATTTAGACCAGGGAGTAAAAGGTCTGTTTTCATTCTTCCATCTTCACTTAATGAGTCATTTTGCCCATCATTTTCCTAAGTCCTTATGCAAACTGTGCAATGATGACAAAACCCCCCAGTAATTCGAAGCTTTCAAAACAATTCTGTGTAAGGATTTTGTTAGTACCCTGAAAATGCCAAATTATTGCTTTCTCAATGAGCTTTTCAAAACGAGGTACTAAATTTGTTCCACTGCTACAAGGTTGTCACTAGAGAAAGTTTCCACTGATTTAAGTGGCAATTTTTCTTGAGAATATAGTTGCAATTCTTTATTTTGTTACTTATAGTAGTTATAGTGATTGGAAAGCTTGTTCTTTTTTTTTTTTTCCTGTGAAATTTATTGGTAGCTACATTCTGTAACTCATTCAAAGACCTTTGTTCCTTCGTTGCATAGGTTTTATGACCACACTGTTATTCTTTGAGAGAGGTACTATTTTGATCTATCATTACTGCTGTCTAGACTTTCAGTCTGTACTAATATATTATCTCAATATTTCACGTACAGTTTGATATTTCTTTCTTTAACCTGCTTCTGACTGAATTTAAGGTCATCATTATTACATCATGAAAGATAAACTAGCTATATTTGAAGTTCTCAACTGATGAAAGCTAGCATAATTTTTAGAGAATTTCTTAGTCTTTGGTTGAAAATATTGTGTGTGTAAAGATTGTGCAGGTCTGCCAGCTATTTAGGAGCAGTACACAAGGCTGTTTGAGTTACTGACTTGCCTCCTTTGAGTACATAGAATGCATCCTACTACTGCTGATACTGGAAATGTCCTTTAGTACAGCAACAAACAGGAATAAAAAAATAAGTCTAGATTCAGTTCTTTTCCTTGATAAAGGGAATTGAACCAACAGCTACCCTGGAAAAAGTTCTACAAAATTTAGTTAAAGATGAGCTACTTTTAGGGGAAAAGAAAATTAACGTAACAAAGAAGCATAAATTACAGTTTAGTGGTTAAGGTAACAGCCGGCAGTGGGAGACAGGTCACTGCTCTAAACATTTATTTTCTTCCTTCAGTTTCGAGTTTTCTCCCTGAAACTCTCCACTGTTAATAAACCTGTGTCACCACTTCACTTTCCAGCCCTATCAGGAATTTCCCAGATTCTTGGAATTGTTACTGTTTTGTAAGATTCACAGTTATTTATGGTTTGGGGTTGAACTATACAAATAGTTTTCTTCAGCATGTGTGTGGGAAGGAATCTTAGCTAAGATATGTCATAAAGTTTCCTTATTTACTGGTTTCAAAATGACGTACTATTTGAAAAATTTCAAAGATTAATAGTGGCATAAACAAAAGAAAAAGAAACACTTTGAACAGAATTGAATTATTTGATTAGCCTCAAAATTTGCTTTTATCATCACCCCAATACTGAAAAATGTTTTTTTTAGCTCTCAGCTTTAGCCAGTGAACAAAAAAAACAATTCTTTAAATAACTCACTTCTTATAGTATTGCTAAATCGGACTTGATAATGCTCTATTATCCTAGTGTAAAATAGTATACTCAGTGTCATTGTCCTGTGTTGCTAAATACTTAATGGTTAGTTTTGGTAAATAGTCCTTGTTACATATTGTTGTTTAAAGGTCATGGCTTCTGCAAAATGGCTTCTGTAGAGGACATCAGGCCTATTGCAGCTATTTTTCCCAGGAAAATTTCCAAAATAGCACCACACATTAAAATCATTCTGTAAGTTTGGTGATGATCAGAAATTACATATAAAGGAATACTGTGAAGTGGGAAAGTAATAACTTGGACATATCTAAAGAATTATATATCATAGAGTGAGTTAAAAAACAGGGAAATGAATAATTTAATAATGTCTTACAAAGATAGATCCAAGCATCTCAATTTCTCCTTGTGCAGATATGCAAGGTAATGGCTGATTGTAAATTCATATCTACTCCCTGTATATAAAAGTCTTGGCGACGGAACATTGCTCTTTAAATTTAGTTTAACTTAATACAAACCATTTTCAAGTTGCAGCTCTTTTCATGTGAGGGGAACTGTTGAATCTTCTCCTTAGGTATTCCCTGTCTTTTTACCTAAGATGTACTCATTAATGTTGTAAAATTTTAAATGTCAAATAATGTATTATTGATAGGTACATTCAAACGAGCTAAAGTTATTTCCAGTACTTTTTTTTTCTTTTTTGCATTTCAGTGGCACAGAAAACAAAATCAAACTCACAGCTGAGTCTACTTCACACCAAGTATGACATTTAATTCTATGTATTGTACCTATTTCAATGATGTCTTGCAATAACTTTAATTTCATGGATTGTTTTTTTGATTTGTGCTTGGAAGGATCAAGCTTGATTACATTACATATACAGGAAATATATGCATATGAGTGTGTATAGGCATCTAAATGTAATTAGAAAATATAAAAGCCTGAGTCAAACCTAGGAACTGGATGATCCTGTACATTGGCAGAGTTGCAAGCAATGGAAAATATTAGACTAGACAAATCAAAGAAGATGGTTTTGCCATTAAAGCATTGGACCACAAATAAGAAGAGCATTAAAAAGAGGGTTATGCTTCTTATGTTTAATTATATCTGAGGTTTCTGCATTTTAATTGTAAACTCTCCTAGTGGTCTCTTGGTCTGTGTATGTATCTTACCTATTGCAACAGACTGTCTTTCCAAGCAGGAAAATTTGGTCACTCGCTGAGACCAACTGGATTGGCACAGACCTTGTCATGTCTTTGATTTGACTTCCTTCTCAAAACAGGGCGGCAGCGTCCAAATTGCCTGGTGGGAGTGATTCCTGATGGGGACTGTGGCTGGTCTGTCCTCATACACTGCCTGAGAAGGTGCTAATTTGTAACAGTCAAACTTCTGCCAGAGGCGTGCTAGGAATTCTGCAGGATGAGTGCTTGTGGGTGGGGGTTTAATCCTCTTCCCTGTCCTGATTGTTTTATCGGTATTGAACAAGTTGGAGGCCTCTGTCAGAACTGAGGTTTCAAAGCAGTGTGGTGAAATGACAAGTATTAATACAACTAAGAAAATTCTGTGCATTCATCTTAATATGATGCTGGTCTTAATTTTGTAGTCTAACTCAGTTCTCCAACAGTTCAGAATAAAAATAGTATTTGAAAGAAAAATAAAGATGTGCAATATATTTTTAATATACAATGATAAAAAAACCCTCAGTAACTGTGTTACCATACGGAAGATATTAGAATTTCTTCTACTATTAATCCACTGCATTTCTTACAGTATGACAATTTTGTGAATAACAAAACGTTCTTCACAGTAAAATTTCTGTGTTAATATGGCTTATGGTTATGGCTATGGCTTAAGCTTATGGCTATGGCTTTATTTCAGCAAAGAAACTCTCTTAAACCCAGGAAATACAGTCTTAATTAAAATGTACTGACTTACTGTTAAAAATGGGGAAGAAAGCCACACAAAACCTTTTAATGACTTTATATTCTTAATGTTAGCATGCTACCTAGTAACTTTATTCTGATTTTAGTGCAGAATTGGAATGGGGACAGGACAGGGAGTAGGAAGAGAAGACACCAGCTAGGAGTTTGAATAATTTATCAAGATCTCAAATCAAAAGGGTCTGAAACAAGAAAGTTCGATAGAAAGAGGAACTAATAGCAAAAAAAAAAAGGGAAAATATGAAACAGGAGATCAAGCTATGAAAGAGAAGTGGTGGCAAACCTTCCATACAGGGTTTTTTCTGTTGTCCAAGGCATCAAAGGTGTCAAACAGGAAAATGTAGAGTCTCTAAAATTGGACCAGAATTAAACATTTTGAAGAAGAAAGATGAGGGTACAATTCAAGGAATGCCACAAAAATAACTGTTGAATCATTAAGAAACTTGATGGCAAAAGGAAGAAGTAGTAGTAAGTTAGGAAAAACCATAAGAGACCAGAGCTTTCGAACAGCAAGGAGGTATATTTTGACTGTGGCTTCCAGGAGGCACTATATGTAGAAAAGAGAGGAAAAAAAGTTATTGCAATATGCAGTAATTTAAATATGACTCATAGCTCCAAAGAGTCAAAGCACTCCCTTTACTGTGTGGAGAAAAGGGAGGAACTGAGGAAGAAATGAGAAGGAGGCTTTGGGAACTGCATAGGAAACCTGGCATGCAGTATTTCCAATAGTCATGTAGGAGATGTTCATTGAAACAATGGCAGGAGTGATCCGCTGACAACAGGAAATGGACATCTGGAACTTCCTTGGTCTGAGAAAGAAAGCAGCTGGATGAAAACTTGCTGTAGAGTCCCCACAGCTTGTCCTCAGTCTGTCAGAATTTAATTTTTTAGTCTTTTTAAATTTTATTTTCTTTTTTTTCTGATTGGAATTTCAGGTGGAGCAACCCACCTACAGGATATGGTCTACACTGAAGGAGTTTCAGCAGACACAAACAATATGCTTATGAAAATAATGATAAGTGCAGTAGTTATTCAATACAATTTCATTTCTAACACTTCGCATCATAATCTATTAATCCATTGGGAACACAGAGATTTTGATTTGAGACTTTAATGCTGGCTTCAATGCCAAATATGACATGAGACTGCTGTCTTAGCATGAGCTGTGTCAAAATGTCTTTAATGAAGCAAGAAGGTGAACTTTTAAAGAAATTATTTCCAAAGTCAGATCACAGTTGTTGAAAAGATCTTTTAGGTTTACAGAAATAGGGAAATTAATCTGGAGCTGGGTAATTTTTAAAAATTAATTAATTGATTTTCTTCTCCCCCCCATTATTTTCTCCCCGCCCCCCAGTTATTTAAAGTTTGCTGTGTATAGATTTAAACTGTTTGGAGTTTGCTGAAGCTGTGTAGTAATTTATAGTTTAATCTGGTGTGTTTATCTTGCAATTTCAAACCTCTGTATTGAAATTTGCACAGTTTTGTGGTATTTCTTTTCAGAGAACAACTTCATCTTTGTTTGGGAAAGGTGGGCACTTTATTATATGACATGAATTTTCAGACTTCAAAGGAAGATGTTTCTCTCAAGTTTTAAAGGCTAAAAGAAATATTTGTGCTTTTGAAGAAGAGATTAATAGATTGCTTCAGATAGGGGATGGGAAACTGCTGGGGAAGTGAGATGCAATCTGATTTATACCTAGACAGACAAATTGTTCAGAGATTAAAAAAGTCAAGAGCAAAGGTGAGGAGGGAATCATAGGATCACAGAATCATAGAATCATTAAGTTTGGGAGACTCCTTTAATATCATCAGGTCCAACCGTCAATGCAGCACTGTTGCTGTAAACCCAAAACAATATCACTCAGAGTGAGAAATGCTGGATGATAGTGCGAGAAAGCTGACAGCTTTATGTTGCTCTGAGGACAGTATTCCCAGTCGCTGAATTCACTCCACAGTTTATATGTGGCTCCATTTGCTATAAAACTATGTGTGGACGTTGATGCCCATTCCAGAACACAGTGCAGCTCCTTCTAAAGATGCCTGTGCTGACCACTGCTTAGTTGTTAACGGACTCCATGGAGTCTATATTAGCCTACTGATTACCAGCCCATCATTGTCCTTCTGTTACAGGAGGTGACATCTGTGCAAAGCAAACGTCTCTGTTATCATCCTTCTCCCAGAGACATTATACAGTGGTAAAACTACACCTGTTCCATTTCCAGACAAGCATTTGTGGGTGGAAGCTTAATCTGTTACTTAAAGGACTTGTTAAAATGACCAAAATGTGGCAAGTCAAATATTTTTCTTTTGTGGTCTTTGAACCAAGTGTTGTGAAATAACATGTCCAGAAGGGCTAATCTGCTCTGATCAGATGGTACTTCTGGTTGGGGTTTTCAAACCTCTTCAATATTCTGGCATACACAGCTTGTGCATAAAATAATGACAAATCATGTTTGGAGCAGGCAGCTCTCTTTTTTACAGCCACAACAGAGCCAACAAGTCCTTGTTGAGACAGAACAGTAAACAACTTGGTTGTTTTCCACTGTCCTTACTTACCCTGCAAATGCTGTCCTCCTTGTGGTTGTTGGCAGAGGCAATGTTAGTAGCACCAGGAGTGTCCCTGGGATCTGTTGCAGGCAGAAAGGAAGGCGTATCTGATGGTGTGACTGTTTAAGGCAGTGTAACCACAGAAAATCTGAAGTGTCTACCCAGTAAACAATGGTGTGAGGTAAAAAGGCTTTTTGTACACAAAGTAGTTTCATCTAATTAGCATGGCTTACAAAATAAGAGCAGAGATGTGGAAACCCATGTTTTGTCACGTGTCAGTACCAAGGTTATGTATTCATTACTCTTGGAGAGCTTTGTCTAAGAGTTGCCAGAACACATTGATGTCTGTGGATACACCTTCAGGGATGTGACAGCTGGCTTTCTTAGAATTGCTTACTCTATGTTTTTCTGAGTAGTGATGAAGTCAATATAATGGTTTGAATATATTTATATGGTGTATCATCTGTTGTTCCTGTGATTTTACATGGTTTTCATTGCTGTGTGGGTTTTATACTAATATTTTGGAATGATTGTGTGATGCCCATTTCTACTACAGTTATTCAGGATTCAATCAGTGGCTTTTTCCCATAATCATCATAGCAGTCTGTCTTATTGAAAGGTACCATTCATCAACTGAATTAAAAGGGTTATGTCTTTTTGATCTGAGGAATTAGGCCAAAACCCACCCAATCCCTAGTCCCTGTCTCACTGTAAATGTATGACAAATGGGGACAATGCAATTTCTACTGCTTTGACCATGGGCCAACTTTGAAGTAATAAAACAAACTGTATTCTCCTGCCCCAAACAAAATGAGCTCTGCTTACTCTTGACCCCATTATGGGATTAACGTCATGGTAGGCAGGACAGACAAAGACCAAGGGATTGTTCCTCTCCTTTTATGTATATTTTACTCAGTAAGAAAGAAACAATTTCTCAACTGAGGCTGCTGTGGGAAGATGATCCTGAATCATTGCTCCAGGTCCATGTTATTATTTGCATTTTGGAAGTTTGCTTTGCAACTACAGGTTTGAACTGTTTTTTTTTTTTTTTAAAATTGCTGTCACTTGTACAAAAGTCTCCAGGATATCGTCCCCTTTGCACACAATCCCTATTCTTTGTTTATACTAAAAATCTGTAGTTATTACTTTGGTTACCCTCATTGTTAACAAAGAATAAATATGAAGATGAATTATTCTTCCTCTTTTTGCAAATGTAGTCTACCCCTCTGTGTTTTCTTTTTAAATGCGTATCAGTTATCCTGCTGTATGTCCCACCTAAAGTTTTTTCTATATCTGCTTTTGTCTCATACCCAGTCCCTTCTGGGAAACACAAAAATAGCTTCCTTCATTTGGTGTCTCACTGAATTCTTGATTAAATTAGCATATTAGTCTAGCACTGAAAGCTAGGAAAGATCATATCAAGTCAAGAAAGAAAAACTCAATCCCGTAACAGACCATGAAATACAGTTGCTGTTGCTGTGTTTGAAAATATTCTGTAGATGTTGATATCTACATTGAAAATATTTTCTCCAAGTGAAATGATGCTGTAAGTACAGAATACCGTTTTCATCAGCAAGTATCCTGGCATTTCCCCAGCTGTACTCAAAGCATATTAGAATATGCTACAGAAATGGTCTCTGTCCAAAACAAATTAAAAGAATGAATCTGAGATGGTTTCTCCTGATGAGAATCTCACTCTCAACACAAAAAGACTGATGCGTATTCATTTAATGATACACGAGAAGCTAAGGAAATGAAGCTTTATCCAGTCAGTCTGGGACATGTGTGTTTTTAGGCTAGCAAAGAATTTCTATCCATCTTGTGCTTTTGTTTTTACTTTCCTTGTTGTATTCAGTGTTATTCATGAAACAGTGGTTTAAATTGTCTATTTCTGCACAGAATTCCTGGATACAGAATACTGTGGATAGCCAAGAAGTCTGGAATTGTTCATCCTGCACAGTGTCTGGATTTAATTCCTTCCTAAGGTCTGTCCAAATTGAAATGTTTGGTAAGTTGGTAGTTATGAGGGAGAAGTCCTCGTGGTTTGAGAGTGGCCAGCAGTGCAGTGTGATGCTGTAGGCATCCTGTCAGACCATACTGGTCCTAATTGTTCTGGGAGCTGGAAGGCACAGAACAGTGCTAGTGAGCAACTTCCATCAGTGGGAGAACTAGTGCACACTGATCTCAGAGCAACTCAGACGTTGTGACACAACGGTGCAAGAAGATTGGTACTAGAAGCAAAGCTTGGTCCCTTTTCTGCTAACAGAATTGTGTTTGATTGGATGTCTGCTGAGTGCTGGACCTCTCTTTTCATCAGAGTTAACCCTCTGCCCCCCCAAATTAATAACTACTAAGTATGAGTAAGAGCCAGATGTGCTGACTGGCTGGCGAGGGTGCTTCAGGCCAGCTGGACTTCCTTGTGTGCTCTGCTAGACTTAAGGAAGGAATTTATCTGTTAAATGGAAACATTACAGTTTAGAGACTCCTTTTCATTATTAGAACATTAATGATGACTTGTGTGTTTAAACTGAAATAATGAGAAATGAAGCAGAGGATAGACAACAGTATTTGTTGATAACAGTTTTATTTGCAACCTTTAACTGCCAGGGAATGATAATGCAGAAGATTACCTTTTGTTATTAACTTTTCTGACTGAATTAGAAAATGTACAGAGAAGCCTTAGGTTTTTAATTAATCATTTTAATTTTAATACACTTTCTAAATGCATTCATTACCTTTTTTATTGCTCTCTTAGTTACCTTAGTCACCTCAATTACTGAGGAACCAGCTCCAGGCAAACCTCAGAAATATCCTTGAGGCAACTTTTCATGACTGTTTGCCTTTTATTTGCAGATGTCTAAACAGATGTTACAGAGCAGTCTTTTATAGGGATATATACCTCTACTTACTGTTTCTTTCTAGTGCTAGCTACTCATCCTAGGTAGCACAGTCCTTGTAATATAAAGGCTGATGATGGACTATTGAAATTTTTGCCTGGGTTCTCTCTGGCAGCATTTGCATTGTTGCTAAACTACCTGTTTTCCCACTCTCCCTCCTTAATAATACTTAATAAGGGTTAATGCTATTTCACAATCAAGTACTGCCAATGTTAATCTGCTCAGTTTCTGTTCCATTAAGTGACCATATGTTGCCTACTCTTGTTAACTGAAAGTGAAATGACTTTTAAAGATAGTTTGAATAAGTCAAGTGGAAATGTGACGTATTACTTTTTTTTTCTATACTCACTACTCTGTTTTGTTTGCCTAGGTTTTGTTTTGGGTGATCTGGCACCTTCAAATCCATAGTATTAAAAATAAAGAAGAAGTACAAACTCCTAAGCATGCTTTCCTATACATACTAAGTCATTGGTCAAGTTTTTAATGTGTTCCTATGTCAAACTTGTCTTTTTCAGATAAAAACAAAACAAAGAATAAAAATTTTGCAAATACTCAGTGATTTAAAAAGGAAAAGATTTAAACTTTCTAAACAATTTAAAGTGACATCCTGTAATAACATGATATTTTACATAAAATACTAAAATTCTATGGATGAAACACTTCCAGCTGCATATGCTTAAATTTTTTTATTTGTTCACAACTGGCTAAATTTAAATAGCCTGGTTGTATTCTTTCCCCCCCACACACACTTGAATATCCTTACTGTAAATTATTATTTAAAAGAAGTATTTATTATAATGTATGTTTGCAAATTTCATACAGAAATATCCATCCATACAACTTGAAAAGTAGGTGCTATATATTTATATAGTGCATGTATAGGTGCTATAGCACAAACCACTAACTATTCAGTAGGACTTCACTTCTGAGTGAAACCAGAGATCATGAGGTGAATACAGGCAGTGAGTGCAGAAAGGACCGAACCTGCTTTTATGGTTTACATAACATAAATAATATTTAGTGCTGACAGATGGAATAGAGTGCTCAGGACTCGGTAATAAGGAATAAGAGCACAGCAGATAAGAGAACACTGAGTGTAGAGGGCATAACTCTGCAACAGACACATAGTGTTTAGAAGATGAGCAATATAACAAACTAATTATGTTTCAGTACAAACAGTGCCTGAGCAGGAGAAGTGCTTCGAGCAGGATCTTGGTACAAGTGGCTCATAAAGCCCAACTTACATCACACTTTTTCAGTGAGTAATTCAGCAGCCTACCAATAAGGCTGTTTAACTCTTGTCATTTTTGTGCGCGCTTACTGCACACATGCAGTCCCAGAAACACTCTATTCAAAGCTGCAGATAATGAGGTCATTTTGCATTTATTCACATGCAAGTAAAAATCCAGTGGCATTCACAGTTTGAAATGTAGATGCTTGTCACCTTTTTAACATTTAAAAAAACGGAAATTCTAGATTTGCTTTAGTTGGCTGATAGGAACAGAATTTGTTACCAAGTACAAATAGATGAAAATGAAACTGAAAATTTTAAATCAACTCCAAACATTAAAATTTTTATTCTGCAAAATAATGCAATTGTTTTGCTTCTTTGTCCCTTCTTAGAATTCTTCAGAAAGTTTCACCTGATTGGAAAATTACCTTGTAAGATTACCTTTAGATTGCATTTGTGACCATGAATCATGGTCAGAAAACTTCCTGGGAGTTGTTTGTTCCAAAGTATCAGGCTTGTATTGGGCATACATCTCAGTTAGGAGGACTGAAACATAGCTAAAAGGCTGCAGAGAAATTGGCTATGTTAATTCTTGCATTAGGGTTACCGTGGTATCCTTTGCTTTGGTGCCTGAAAATAAGGAAGAACTCACTGTGTGAAACAGTTCTAGGTCAGAGTGTTCTTGTGGAGTTATATACATTTTATGTGCTCTCTATGTATTGTTTTACCTTCATTTGAGACACATTGATGAAAGGATGGAAGGGACTATATACCAATTGTATTTTTGAGAAATCTCTATTTCTCATGTCCTTGCCTGATAGCTTGCTACAGAAAAGTTTGTTTTCAAACAGCTATTGCTTTGTCACCTTTAAGACCAACAGATAGGTGACACTTTATTCAGGTGATAGTACATTTTGTGTGCTAAAGTAATTAAATGCAGACAGAAACCATTGTTAAAATAAATAAATCCTACATCTAGGACCCTGTACTTCCCTCTGTGGGAGAAATTAAACAATGATGTATTCATAGAGGAAGAGAAATTTAATGGAGCTATCTGCCAATGCAGTCCCTTTTCAGATTGCTGCTATTTCTTCACAGGAATTTTAGGGCTCCTCAAGCTGTGATTTATCTGGGTGCCCTTTTAAAGCTTTTAACTAAGATAACTAGAATAACCCACTGACTCTTAGGTTTTTGTAATAAAACATAAGAGAATGGGGGCCATATTGTTTAAAGCAAGTAAGTAAGGAGAAAATTAAAGGAAAAAAAATTCAAACAATTCACACTGTGAATCTCACAGGATTCTTTCTTTAGGTGTTGAAATTTTGGTTTTGCTCAACAGTTTTAAATAGTTGCTTGATTTCCAGGCTTCAAAATCACAGAGAATAGTCCGTAAGATTTCTTGCATTTTCTATGCGGAAAATAATTACTTGCATATACACCATTACCAGTGACCTCACATTTGTGGGTTGTCAGCATCTCTCCTAAGGACTGGATGACTTTACATCCAAATTGTTTGAGTATCCTCCAGTCTGGAGTGTATTGAGTTTTTTTAATGTGCATATGTGTGACTAAGTAGGGTATCTGTTGACATGTGCGAATGTGATACAGATTTCCATTCAACTCAGCAGGATTTAACAGTTCTGGAGACAAATTAACTGTTCATGCAGAGCACTCAAAAATTAAAATACCCCAGGAATATGAGCTACTGAAGGCTGGTGAGGTTATGGTTTCAGAGCTGCTTAAAGCAAGAACTATAAGAAATGCTGTAAAGGATGAAGAGATTGAAGGCACTCTCAATCTCTAAGGTGGGCAGGAGTGTCAATCTGCTGGAGGGCAGGAGGCTCTGCAAAGGGATCTGAGGCCATTGGTAAGTTCAACAAGGTGAAATACTGGGTCCTGTCACAATAGTCCCAGACAGTGCTGCAAGTTGGGGGAAGAGTGGCTGGGGAGTTGCCCAGCAGAAAAGACCTGGGGGTGCTGGTTGACAGCTGAACATGAGCCAGAGTGTGCCCAGGGGGACAAGAAGGCCAATGACATCCTGGTCTGTATAGGAGTAGTGTGGCCAGCAGGACCAGGGCGGTGATTGCCCCCCTGTGCTTGGCACTGGTGAGGTCGCACCTCAGATACCATGTTCAGTTCTGGGCCCTCACCACAAGACAGACATTGGGGTGCTGGAGAAGGTCCAGAGAAGGGTGACAGAGCTGGTGAAAGGCCGGGAGCACAAGTCCGATGAGGAGCAGCTGCAGGACCTGGAGGTGCTCAGCCTGGAGAAAAGGAGGCTCAGGAGTGACCTTATCACTCTCTACAACTACCTGAGAAGGAGCTGTAGCCACGTGGGGGTCGGTATCTGCTCCCAAGTAACAAGCCATGGGACAAGAAGAAATGGCCTTAAGTTGTGTCAGAGGAGGTTCAGACTGGATAGGAGGAAAATTTCTTCACCAAAAGAGTTGTCAAGTACTGGAATAGGCTGCCTGAGGCAGTGGTTTAGTCACCATCCTGGGACATGTAGATGTGGCATTTGGGACATGTTTTTGTGGTGGATGTGGCAGTACTGGGGTAAAGGTTGAACTCAATGATCTTAAAGGTCTTTTCCAAAGTAAATGATTCTATTACTCTTGTGGTTCTTTGCTATCTGTTTTTTTGTTTGTTTGTTTGTTTGTTTGTTTGTTTGTTTTTCCTCCAGATACTTAGCATGTTTTTTAAAGACATCTCTATCTTGAAGTATATATCTCAACTGACTTGAAATATGAAGGCTGAGAAGCTTAAATCCAAAAAAAAAGAGAACTACTAAGATGTTAAATTGGGAAAAAGTCCTGAAATCCATTCCTGGTATGGTGTGTTATGTATTTCTTGGTAAGAAAAACATTCTCTTCATGGTTTTCTTTGTTTACATAGGAGAGGAGCATTGCCAAAGGAAATGCAGAAGGATTTGTTTAGGAAAAAAACCCACTAACTACTCGTGTAATCATGTGAATGATTTAATGCAGAAAGGAATTATCTGGTGAGAGGTAAACGTATTGGAAATCCCTGCTTGAAAGCTCAGTTCCCATTAAAATACATGTGAATGATACACCTAGAAACAAAAGAAACTAGAAACTGGCTTTGATGATATAAAAATGAAAGGTGAAAACATGGACAGCACTTGGAGCTGCATTACCAACAAATCCCATACCATTTTCCCTCTTGCCTGCTGCTTATCTGCAGGGCTGGGCTCTCAGCTCTGCATAGTCACTGACTTCATCCAGAATCTCGAACAATGGGAAAGCAATGACAAATTCAGCCACTTACTGCAACTGCCAGAGTGGCAGCAGCAGAAGGAAAAGACAAAGCAAAGCAAAAAAAAGAAGCTAACAACAATGACATCTTACAGCTATCTGACATAGTCTAGAGCCTGTGCTCTACTGGTCTGCCTGCCAGCATACTGATTGTAAGCTGGCACCCAGATGCTACAGTGACGGGCAATAAATAAATAACATTGTTTTGTTCACAATGAAGATGAGTCAGGATGCTCAAGAGACGGGATGATTCATATGCAGCCCTCAGAACTCCATCAGATGTAAGGTATTTTGCTTGCCCTCAGGAATTCAGTAACAGAGACAGGGAAACATAATTATTACTGTGTTACTGCTGTGCTTGGCTACTATGTCAATTTACAATTGTTCCATGTTCAAGGAAGTTGTTATTTATTCCTCAGGTGGCTGTAGTGAGGATAGTGTGAGAAGTTGCATATTCTAGGATGTGTGCCTGCTGGAAGGAATCCTTCTACCACTACAAGCTATGGAAGTGAACGACACAAAGCAAAGCAAATGAACTGCAGTCTGGCTTTTCCTCCACTACAAATGCCTTTCAGAGGAAATATCACCATGCCTTTCCTCAGTCCTGAACTGCAGTTTTGAATTCCTTTTATATAATTTCATGCCTCTTTTTTTTTCCTTCCTAGAGGGTGTCAGAATGTCAAGGTCCCAAGCTACACTTGCTCTTTTCATGGCAAGAGATGTGCAATGAAAAAGTGTAGCTCAGTTTGAAGTTGTAATTTCCTTTTAACTGATCTATATTTCTTTATGAACATCAAAGAGCTCCATTCAGTGCTGCATCCTGTTCTTGCTAAGTATGGATGGATCTTGGCTGCTCATGTGTTTTTCCTCTGTTGTTCAGGTCTAACTCTTTCAGCACATGAGAACACAAAGCTAAAATGTTTGAGAATGTTACAATTTGGGAATCAAAAGGATGAATTTAAGAGCAACTTGCATGGAGAGGTGGCCTGGTTCCTTTTCCTCACCTGTGAGGATTTGAAGGCAAGGTTCTATAGGTAAAATTTTACATGGCCATACTGAATTGTTTAAAAGCTTTTATTTTCCTGTTTTTATTACAGCTTGGAAATTGTGATTAGAAGCAAATGTCTAATTTGAGAAGACCAGTTCACAGATACAGTTGCTGTCTGGCACAGTCTTCTGTTCCGTGTAAACATTCCCAACCATGAACATCCACCTTTGTGCAGCATGGGATTCAGATAGATTTTTTGCTGAGTCTGAGATTTTATTTACAAATGCTTCCACTCTGAAAAAAAAAAAAAATTCCTACATATCGTTATGTAAAAAAATTAAAGAATGCATTTGAATTTCATATATATTTAACGCATTTACTTAAGGTAGAGATGCTGAGTTTTCCTGCTAGAATTTAACTTCATTTAGCCTTTTTTGTTCCTTCATTTTATTTGTCCTTTGAATATGGGTTTTGACTATGCTGTCTGACTAATTTTTTTCAGCTAATTCTTTCCCATGTTTCCTAATGAATAAAAGCCTCCTTCTGCTTCACTAGTTGCATTTGTGCATTACAACAAAACAGTGCAGTAGGATTATTCTAGCAAACAAAATTAATGCATATTTGAAGGACAGATTTTCCTGTGCTCTGTGGGCTCCTGGAATAAATTTTGTGATACAGTATACAGGAGGCAAATGTAGCATGCTTTTGACTAAACTTTAGATAGAAGATTTTTTTTTAATCTCTACTTGGGATGATGCTCAGGATGGCATGTCAGGAAGCAAGTGTACTTCTAGTTGCGTACAAGTGAGTATTTGCAGGAAAATATTGTTCTGTGGTATGTACCAATGTATCCTATGCTTTGTCATCCAGTAGGCAGAAATGACTGCTAAAACTTTCTTTTGACTTCTTTTTAGATGCTTTTAGATTTAAGCTGTCTGTTATTTTATTTCATTGAGGGCTCTAACTTTACATGACAGCTATAAATATTACTTTTGCCAAGTCCCATTCATCCCCAGGAGTGGTCACTCAGTTCACAATTTTGAGCTCATGCTTGTGCTGAAGGATCTATGTCCTTTGTGGTCACTCTCCAGCATTTCCACCATCAAACTCCTTCAAGCAAACTTTCATTTGGAAAGCAGTGCCCATGCAGTGAGAAGTGAACTACCTGTTGCCACAACAGTGCACACAAAGGAGCACTTATCAAGTCACAAGGTGGGTGCATGTTCAGTAACGCTCTGTAGGGTGTAAGTCAATCACAAATTGTTTCTCCTATGTGGGTTTATTTCTCCTGTGTCGGTTTATTTCTCCTGTGTCTGTTCAACACATACTTTTAAAATCTTTTTACTGCCAGTTCTTCACGGTTATTGAGTGTGCAAACTATGTGAGTAGACTCAGTTGATATTAGATTTCTTTACAGTGTGTTCCTTGTTCCTTTTTCAGAATTCTGCAAGAATAATGCACAATTTCTTAACTGTCTGTTAGCACCACTTACTGAAATATGCACAGGTTAAAAGATACATTCTGTGCTGGTTGACTGATCCAGCCTACTGACCTGTGTAAATAAAGGTAGCCTCTCCAAAAAGCCAGATATACTCATTTCTCTGTCAAGATTAGGAGTAAGTGGTCAGTACAATCATCAGATATCCCCACATGTGGATTTTTTTAGGAATGTATGAGAAACTTCTTGGTTTGATAACAGTTACTAGTGAATGACTTACTAATTTAAATTTATTTGGATTTTATTTTCTACTGATGTTTAATTGTTCAGTTACAAAGTTGGTGGGTATATCATGTTATCTACAGCTTGCATTGATTTTGGACTCTATTTGCACCTTGACAGACCACAACAGCATCAGTAGTCCTTCTGGATCCTTCAAGTCTCATGGCATTGCATTTCGATTTAGGAGCTGGGGAAGGATTCTGTATATCTGGAAGTAAATGACACATGATCTCTCTTTTTTATTCTGCCTTCAAAGAAAGTGATGAACAAATGGTTGTATCTCGCAGAGAATGAGAGACGTTTTTAAGAAAATGGCTGGAGAAAGGTCAAATTTGTGACTATTGTACGTTGTGAAATGTACATTGTGAAACCAATGAAAAACTTATGAAATTGGTTTCTACTGATTAGAGGAAAAGCAGAATCTGGCCCATAGGGAGAGGCAGTAAGCATGGAATATGAACAGTACAATAGTTCTATTTACACAAAGACTTAGTAAAACAAGCTGTGTTATTTTAGCTGAGTCTGCCCGATTTACTATCCAAACACAGTACTAATGATACATAATTGGCATCCAATCAGTACCAGTTAAGAGGAATGCTGTTGTGCAATGCTGTGTTTTCAGAGCAGTTCCCTTTCACGGTGCATTACCAGTAAGGTTTGTTACCCAGTGCTTCAGAGAGTGCACAAGAGGGAACCTTGCTCCAGATGTGCTTTCGGAAGATGTGGGATAATCCTTTGCTATAATCACAAAATCATGGTGTTTCTGACTATCTGTGGTCTGCCCCAGAGGCTGCTGCAGCCCTTGGTCTTAGAGGAAGGCTTAGCCTCGGATTGCTCAGAGGCCTTGAATTGCTGTAGTGCAAGTCTGGCTTCTGCTTTTTCCATGTGAGGTACTGCAATAACACATTGCAGCTTGACAGTGAGTGTGGACTGTTCATTCCTGTGTAGCATCACAAGCTGCTGTGTCAAAAT
The DNA here is from genome assembly GCA_013399695.1 of Formicarius rufipectus. Taxonomy (NCBI): domain Eukaryota; kingdom Metazoa; phylum Chordata; class Aves; order Passeriformes; family Formicariidae; genus Formicarius; species Formicarius rufipectus. The sequence continues at coordinate 497,611 of VXAU01005779.1, read as the reverse complement.
TCTGTTCTTCCACTGGTAGAACTTTTTTCAACTGTATAAATCACTATTATATCCTGAGAAGTGACACTAAAAACACCACTGAAAATATATTTAATTCATATCCTTGATCATTATACAACATATTTTGCCCATTTCAAAAGGGCAAAGAAGTTATTTTCTAAGCAGCTGGTGTCACTGCTGGGCTTGGACATCTGGATCTGGAATTTTCTCCTGTTTATGTGTTATCATTATTCATCTTGATCTGGCTGGGGCATGTTGCATGTACACTTGGTGGAGACATCAAATGGGTCAGGTAGGTTATGAGTTTATGAGATACATGAGTTTATATACACTCCAATAAGTACAACTAACACATTATAGGGCTGTAACATATACTGCAAATACTTTCAGACTGTGTTTTCCTAAAGACATGCTGACATTTTCTGTGCAACATCAATCTTTGAGGAAATTCTGTATCTCTACACAGGCTGGGATAGAGAAGTGCTTTGTATCTGAGAACCGTATATGAAAGTCTCTTACTAACTTTTTGCAATATTCAAAGATCTTTTCCTGTGTTTAACTTTATTACTATTAAAATTATTACTAGAGAAAGTAATTATCTAGAAAGAAACATAATTTCTGAGCCATGAAATTAAATGTTGGTTTTGGGAAAGCTTCCAGATAGATGGAAAAGACTTAATCGCTAATGGAGAAGACTTTTTATGTCTGTGCAAAATGTTCCCTTGCCTGTTACTCTAATTCCTCCAGGTTATTCTTTGTACCTTTGCTCCTTTCAGTATAAAGAGATTTTTCCACAAATACAGCCATTTTATTTTTGCTTGTGTACCACTGACTGTAGCACTGTTTGTCATTTCTGACTTGAGTACAGCAAGTTCCCCATCAGCGACATAAGAGTGTAGTTAATGTACTGCATTTTATAGCTTCATGAATTAAATAAAAATGTCCTGATCAAATGGGCTGTAAGCCTGGCAGGATACAGGTAACCTGTATTTATGCACTACCAAACACAAGCATCTCTACTATTGATTAGATTAGTACCTTTTGGCACCAATTTAACATAAATGTTTCATAACAGTAATAAAACTAACTCTGTCACACTGCAGGCACACTAAAAAGGTGGGTTTGAAAGACTTTTGGCAATGATCCACTTTTTTGAACTGCTCCATAATGATATGAATGGTTTTATGCACTGAATAGTGTTGACTTACTTGTCCTGATGGTTCTGGGTGCAAAAGGTGTATCAGGTGACTACATATGCCTACATTTAACTGGGATCATTACTATCTTAGCTAACTACCTAGGGTCCAGGTACCATGTACACTTCTCTTTCTGGGTTCATCAGGGCTACCTGCTGGGTGCATAGTGGAGTGCATATTGCTTAAGGTTAAGTGGGAAATACTCTACAACTTGAGTAGAGTACAACTCTTCACTGTAAAATTCCAGGTGTGGACAGCGTGGACTAAAGGAATTAGGACAAAACCTCAAGAAACTACATCTTCACTGCAATATTTTTTTTCATCTGTTCTGCTCTTTACCAAATGACTGCCAAGAAGGAGGAGGCTCTCATCTTTATTTTTCAGTGAAATTAAGAAAAGTAGTTTTGTGTACATCTTCCTGAACACTTTCTGAAGCAGTCCAGCTGGCATGATAATTTGTGAGCGATTCAGCTTGCCTGAAATTCAGCTGCTAAGTTGTTTGTCAACTGTATTCCTTGCATTCATTGTGTTCTGGTTTCCTAAATGAAACAGCTGTGAATGTATTTACAGCCTGAGAAAGCTGGACCAGTGATAGAAGTCTGCAGTTTTAGTCATTGCTCATCAGCTGACGTAAAAGCAAAACCAATGGGGAGCATGTGCTTGCTCTCTCTCTAGTCTCTAACTATGCCCATGTGTTGCCATTTAATTTGGATGGATCAGAGAAGTCAGCATTCAAGACTTCTGATAATTTAGGTCTCTGAGGAATATTAAATCCCAAACATCATACGCACAGAGCAGTAAAGACTTCAGAAAATACAACTATATATTCACTGAAGTGGTGAAATAATTTCAAAAAGTGAAGAATGAAATGCAAAAACAAGGATCACAAGTTATCTAGTGATGAGTCTGTAACGAAAAAAAAAACAAACAAAAATGTAATGTTTTCAAGCATCCTGAAATTCTGTTGTCTCAAGCAGACCTTCCCATAGATTCTCATATAAGTACACTAAGGTTGCTTCTGAACCTTTAGTGACGACAGAGAAAATGTTCCTGGATTTGTATTTATCTAGAGAATTCCATTTATTACCACAGACTCACAAATGTCTTTAGAATACTTTATTCCTATGTTTGGTTTAGAAACAATTTCTAACTGACAGCAATTATCTCAGAGTGTAGCCAAAAGATGGCAGCAGTCCAATATTTTTTCTACCAAGTAGACAAGAAACAGTTTATTTTCTGTTTTATGAGTTCCACTGTGTTATTAGAAAGATGCTATGGATCCTGTTTCCTATTGGAAAGGAAGTGATCAAAACAATTTGAGAGGTAAAAAATGCTTTGCAGTTGTTGTATAAACGTAAGAAAACAACACAGAGAATAGACCATGAGGCACTTGTCAGACCAAGAAGAAAACTTTTTGTTTAAACATTTTCATGCTGGACAATTCCCAGATAGGACTTTGTCCTATAGTGACAAAAAGACCCAACCAGACCCCCCTCAAAAAAAAATTAGCTTCTCAAAACATGAAGAACTGGAGGGAGAACCAGAAAGACTGACTGAGGCTTGTTTCCTTACCCTTTAGCAGTGAACCTGTCATTATTTATAGTGCGTGACCTTAATATCTGTGTCCTTCAACTTTCCTGGTGACGTTCACAAGGGAAATGACCAGATTAATGAAATGGTCTTCTTAGGCCTTCCCAAAGCCCCATGAAGTCAAAGAGAAGGTTCCTAGTGACTCCATTTGTGTCTGAACCAGCTGCTGTCTGGTGGCATGCCAAAAGGGCCTGGAATTGTGCAATGTACTAATGTGCACCTTATGCTGGGTTTGGATTATCAGTGCAGTCAGGGAAGTGATAACAAAACAGAAGCTACAAAGATTGTTTGGAGGGGAAAGTGGGGAATTAACTACTTATTTGGCTTATAGTGCAGACAAATTCCCAAACAACAAAATCTCAACTAACCAAGCACTCACACAAAGAAGCCTTTACCCCTACCCCCAAGCATTTCCAAGTTCAAACACCTCACAAATCATAGCACATAACATCTTCCAAAGCAGAAAATCCCTTAGGAAAAGGCTTCTCATAATCAGAAATTTCCTTACAGGAGATTGCTCAACAACTCTTAAGCAACGTTTCCATTATGTGCAAAGCAAACACAAAAGCTTGTAGTGTTCCAGAGTGCACTCACTTGCTGCTGTAGCTGAGTAAGCTTAGTCCTTTTAGGGTGAATATGAATTAGGAATACAATCCTGGTGACTGGTCTTCACACTTGTGATGTAGTGTTACCACCCGATTAATGTTTTTCAGATGTTTCAGCAGGACCAATGCCCTGATATTCAACCAGTGTGACACACCACTGCAGACACACTTTGGGTAGTTGAAGGCTGTTGTGATCAGGTGCCATAATTTATTTTAAATTATGACAATCTCCTTAATATTTTCCTTTGATTTAGTGCTTATTTTTGGTAGCTCAAGATTCCTGGCTGAAGTCAGCCATTGCACGATATGTGATTCATATACCTTTGTCTTCTGAAAGAGAAGCAGTTTGTCAAAAGGAAGCAGGGTGAGTAGGACTTGCTTTTTCCTACTTAAGGTTCTAAGAGAAAACCTACAGAAGCAAAGGGTCACAAAGACTTCAATAGCTGAAATGTAGTGGAAAATGTCATTGAATTTTAAACCCCTCACCTTTTCTTTGTGCCTTTTGACTTATGCTGATATTAAATAATTCTAATTATACAACTATGGATTGCTACCCAATTTTATTTCAGAAGGGGAAAAATGAATCAATTCTGTTTAACCTCATGCAGAAATTCATGTTCTTTCCTTCAAGGTCCTTCTTCCCTGCTGGCTTATTTTTTTTTTTTTTTTTTTAAGCAGCTACTATCTAGAGCTGTGAAGACCCACTTTGTTTTATTCACAGGCCTGCAGCTTCACAGTCCTCTTCTCAACTACAGTGGTGCACTGAGTGTTGAGCCAAATTCACAAGCCAGAAGGGTTTGACATGAGCAGGAGCAGTCTCAGAAGGCTGCGTGCAACGTGACTCTAGAGGAGGCATATGAATTCCTCAACCTTTTTGTTAAATAAACAAAATTTTGATGCTTGTGGTGAGTTAAACATCTGCATTTCACTTCAAGCATTAAGTGAACTTTGAAAATGCAATTTCCCCTGTTTTTATTAAATTCAGCAGTTTGACAGAACTTGGCCGTCAAAAGTACTCTTAAAAGGACTGACCAGTAAAGAATGGTGTCCTTTAGTATGTTGAAAAAACCCAGATGTACTACTGTCTTTCTTTTTTTGGTGGTCACGCATGTATCCTTTGTGTGCATGGAATGATCTTAATAACTGTGTTTACTTTTTTGTATGTGGTAATTGAGATATATGTTAAAATTCAAGGTTTTTCTTAAAAAAAGGCTGTATAGGAAGAGAATCAGTCTCATAGTTATGCTAAAGCTTAAAGATCATGTAACTTTATTTTTTCAGATGGAGTTTCAACATGAACATCCAAACTTTTTTCAAAAAATAGCAAAAGCATGAAATTATTTAGAAATTTAAAGAACTTCTGAGGAAATTGGGACTATCACAGTGGTGTACATTAAGCCCAATAGAATTAAAGGTGTATGTCAATTTTTCTTTAATACCTTTGACTAACTGTTTTTATTGGTGGACAATTTACTTCTCAAAATGTACTATTTCAGGCAATACAAGAAGGAAAAAAGTGTCCTGGGACATACACTGAACAGGATTTATTCTCATGATGTCCCAATCTACTGCTCTGGTCTACCTGTGGGATGAAGAACTAGAGGGAAATTTCTTCTTGGAGTGAGAAGGGCAGTGTTAATGCTTAAATGACCCATATTTGGGATGATTTTCCAACAGCAAAAGGTGATGTTTCCTATTTCACATGATCAAGGAGCAAAATAATGTAACTCAAAAGTTGAGGAGAGGAAACAGAAGAAAAGGTTCATAGGCAGGAGCTGACAAGATTTCTTTGTGCTGAACATGTTACTTGTCACTGATCCAGGCAAACAGTGTTGGCCACAGCTGGTTCCTTTTGCTAGAGGAGGGTTCAGAGGACACAGCCAGCACATTCCCACAAGACCCAGCTCTGCTGCCTTGCATACCCAGGCCTGGCATGGGAATGGTCCTTGGATTGCCTGCAGGCCTTCTGCAACCTAAAAGCCACCTTTGGTACACAAGGGCGGGAACATGCAGGGTTTTTCTTTTTTTTCCTTGACTGTTTTCTGACTCTGGCTTGCTGGTGTTGGTAAGTATGTCTGATTTATTTCTGCTTGAATGAAATGTTTTGTTTAATCTCAAATGATCCATCTTAATTGGCTGAGTATGTGGAAACATTTCAGTTTGGGACAGACCCAAAACAATAACCACTCACTTCTGTTTTTTTTTTTTCTGTTGGTTACTGACCCCCACCCCCCAAAAAAAAATAAATTATTTACATGGTTTCTGTTTTAATATCACCTGAAGAGAAACTCAGTAGGAGTATGCCCTTATTTGAACTGAAAATCAACGTGAAATGTGATCAAAATCAAAGCAGGCTCAGAGAAGCAACCAGGATAGAGGAGAGGGTGTTTTGATGTTTTAGATGTATCTTTCTTCTTTTCCTTCTTTTCCTTCTTTCTCTCTTTCTGACACACTTGAATTCAAACTGAATTAATATCAGAGTCTCTTTAAAGTGGATATTATTTCGGGATTCATGGTTTCCCTTGACTGTGTATAGAAATAGAACTAGAAGGTCAGTTTTGGATATTGAACCTAGTCTTTTTTTAGGTGATTCACACACGCTGTTTCAGGATACTGTTCACTTGTCACTAAATAATGTGACCAGCAGGTTTAGATCAGGACATTATGACAGGTTTTAAACTTGTTAAAAGCCAGTGTTTTTTTTGGACCAGGGCTTCATATTTTAAGTCAGCATCAGAGTTACAACTTCCAGCCAGTGTGAACTTCAGCATTTTCAATTGGGACTTCCAGATTATGTACATGTCTAGTGGAGGTAAATTAAAATGTAAAGAAAGGAGATGGAATGAAAGATAGACACTTTTTCATGTTTGTCTTGCAATAATATAGTAGAGAATAGGAATGGAAATAATGCTGTTAGAAACTGTCCAACACAAATATTGTTTAAGAGATGAAAAAGAGTTTTGGCTGTGTCTTGTTGCAGGAAAGAGTCAGATGTGTGATGGAAAACTCACGTCACCTCTCCTATAGAGCCAAGCAGAGGCTGAGGTTTCTTCTGCCCCGATTGTGCATTTACTTCAGAAGTGGTTGACTCTCAAATGGAAAATAGGAATTAAAAAAATCCATTCTTCTTTGTCCAAGCACAGATTAAATAACTGTAATTTGCTTTATCTGCTGTGGCATTGGAGAGGTGGAAACAGGTTGGTTAGGTGCTGGTTATGAATGCACTCACCCTCTGTTCTTTCCCCTCCTCTTCAAGCACTCTGCTATCTCAAGCTGTCATTTGATATGTTGACCACTAAATATAGTACACACAACTACTGTTATTTTGCATTGCAGTCACAGGAACAATGTTAAAGCAGCTGTCCAGTAAATACAGCTTTGATTAAGTGAAATGTACCTGTCAAGACTAGCTCATATGAAGAATGTGAAGTTACTAGGTGATGTTTTGGGTAGGCTAGATATGTCATTAGGGTTGTTGTTGGCTAGACTTCGCAAACGAAGATTTTGGGATAAGCCTGCGCAATGGATTTTTTAGGTGAGGCACAGTGTGAGTGGAACTGGCCCCACCCCCTTTTACTCCTGAGGTTCATTTTACCACAGCCGAGCAGCTCGGACCGTGACAGCGAGTTCCTTGGGATTCGAACTGGCATCCTCAGAGGAGGAGCCGGCTCCAGAGGGGGTGACTTACACCACTTGGCCAACGCCTGCCTCTGTCATTAGGGTAATTTTTGTTAAATAGTCCATATAATACTTTTATAATGGTTTTTTTTGTTTGTTTGTTTGTTTCGTGGATGCTGCATATCTTAGAAAAGGTCACACTGAAAAACTCTATCTTCAGGTTCAACATGTCAGATCACATTGAGATTTTCTTAACAGCAAGGAGGCCTTGGAATGCCACTGAAAGGAAACAAAACTGAATTTTGTGGAAAACAGTAAGTCAGTAGTTTCACTGTCTGGGAAAGCTTTCATTAAAGAAAAAAAAAAGGAGAAATTAGTCAGCTAAAAGAATCTCATACTGTAGAGAAATGAAATGGCTTTGTGATTCTGGCTTGATGATCATATAGAAATGTTTGCAGGTGTTGCTTGTGGCTGATTTGCCCCCTGTGCTGGACTCTGTGTTAATGCCCTGCCCTACCTGTGCTAATCTGGGTACAGAGCTGAAACTCCTGCAAGCCTTGGTTTCACAGCTTTAACTCTAGTTGTATGCACTTCTTAGTCTGTAAGGTATGAGGTCCTGATGCAGCATTATCCACTGTCCATCTGCCTTCCCATTCCCATTCTTTTGCTACTAAGTGGTGCTGCAATGTTTATACCGGAGGCATGAGGGCAAGAGAAAACCACAACTTGTTTTTCTCCTCCAAAACTGCCTGCAAACTAATCCCTGTTTAAGCTTTATATTGTGAACTATTTATTATAGAGAAAAGGTTATTTTAAGAGCTCAAATTGATAATTTTTCTGCATTTTTTTCTGTTGGTGTCTCCTCTGAAAAGAAAAATAAAAAGAAGAAATGCTGGCTCACCAAATGTCACATACCTCAGTCTACATGTACTATATATATTACTTCCTCTAATTCTTGGTAGATGAGAAATCACTGTGTAAGTAGAGTCAAGGAATAGGAATGATTTGGAAAAATCTGGGTCAGTTATTCATGAAGTTGTGGTGTTTCCTCCCTCCCTTGATCTAATAATGGTAATGCCAACAAGGGTTGGGATATAAGTGCAGCATAATGGCCTCTATTTGATTATTGCACTCTGGTCTTCAGTTGCCAATAATCTTCACTAGTGTTAGTTCTACCTAAAAGCTTTATTGTTATTTTTATAGCAAGGATTTGCCCGAGCTCCCTTCTCTCCAAGTGATCATAGGATTAGCATACACTGGCAGGGCAATATATCAACTCATCACCTTTTACTTACTTATAATTTCTTCAGTTGTATCTCCCAAACTTTTCACCTCCAAAATAAATTACAGGACTAGTTTATTTAATTTTTTCCTACAGTCATTGTACAATATCTCAGTGAAATCTATCAGTCTTTGCTTTATTTCCTGTTTTTACTGTTAAATAAAAGTGAAATCATGACTAGGATATGATACAGTGGGAATAAACATATGGAGTTTTATTCAGTATACTTGCAATGTCTTTTTTTTTAAGTGCTCCAATATTATTTTTCACAAAAGGCAAGAGAATAATTTGACAATTCTATCGTAACTATTCCATCTTGTGAATGGATTTTATTGTTAGTGCACAAAACAGGAAACAGTATAAATTTCTGTCTTCATAGTTTGTGTAAGCATCTGTTGTCTAAACCTGGCAATATTTTAAAGAGCAATCAATATAAATGATGACCTAAGACTTTATATTAAATTGGGTTAGTTCAAGATTAAGCTGGACAGGGTGCTGAGCCATCTTGACTGCATTGTGTTTTTGACAAGAAAGGTTGGATCAGATGATCCTTCAAATCACTTCCAAACTGGTATTCCGTGATTGAAATGTTAAGCATTGGTCTGAGTCATCACTTTCCACTAAAATTCTGAACACCATGGGCAGTAACCATATGTACAGACTTTGATACACACTTGGCTAACAGATCTAACAGATACTTTGAAGCTGGGATTAGGAATGTTAAAAACACCCCAAAAACCTAGTCATACGTGGACATGGAACATGGATCAAAGTCTAGAATAGAACAAAATATATGTCTCTCAAGTCTGGACTTCCATTAGTTTTTGGTTTGGCAGTTTTGCACTTTTTTTTTTTTTTACAAAATTAATGTTAGAGAATCTGTGTTTAATTTCCCTAGTAACCTCAGTCTGAAAGTAGATGAGTTTATAAAGAGCAGCCTTATATGTGGTTACAGTAGAAATATTTTTCTTTTTTTTTAGTTGGCAGTCTGGTTTTCAATGCTTTGAATTATCAATGTTTCCCTGATAGAATAGTTTTGAAAGTGTAAATTACGCTAGATGTTTCTTCCATCTTTTCTCAGTGTTGACACTTTATATGATTTTTTCATGTTCTAAAATGTTCCATACTTATTAATAGCATATATATGGTTAATAGTGTTTAAAAGAAAGAGCTTGAAAGGCAAAAATTCTGTGGTTTTTGTTTTATCATGGCACAGTCTGAACTGAAGATTTCTAAGCACTCTGTCCAGGGCCGCCTCTGAAAGAGCACCCAGGTTCCAGCATCCAGGATAAAATGTGTGTTACGTTAGGTAGAATTTATGAGAGTGGTTTAAAGTGTTTAATTTTGTCTAGTATATGGTAGAGGTTCCAGAAGCTTACGAAGAAGAACAGAGTAAATAATTTGCCTTGATGACACTATAAAATTACCTGGTTTTGTACAGGTGTCAGTGATGGCTGCTGGTTCAGGAATGGAGGCAGACTCATGGCGGGGGATAAGACAGTCAAAGATATATAGAGAATAGATGAAAGATAAGAAAAGATTACTGGAGTGGAAAAAAAAAGTACAAGAAATGCATTTGTTCAATTGTTAAAGGTTTGTTCATACAAGAAAACTGCAGATAGAGATGATGTGACAGCATGACCAAATATACAGTCTGAATAAGAATGGCTCAACTGGGCTGACAGATATTGAGTCCTTTTTAGTGGTGTTTCATTTTCCTTCATCTGTTAACCAGGAAACAGGTATTCCTTTTACACGGGATCAGAAAGCAGAGAAAGATTTATTGAAGGTCATCCAGGAAGTCTACAGCAGAACAGAGAACTAAATCAGGAATTTCTGACTTCCAGACCAGTACACTAACCATGGGACAGCTCATTTCCTCTCTGTAGGAGTCTCTGCTGCCAAATTGCATTAGAATAGAAATTGCAAAAGTCTCTCTTGTTTACATTTCTTTAAAACAAACCTTCATTAGGACTTGATTCAACACATCACTAATACATTATCAAGATTACCATGAAATGTTTGTAAATCTCTCAATTCTAGTGATAGGATTGGCTGGTGGTCCAAATGGAAATGAGATCAAGATTCAGGAAAAAAAGCGAGTAAGAGTCATCTGAGGAGAAATGTAAGGTTATCTGCTGATGTAAAGACAAAAGATTTGAAAAAAAAACCTCTGAGATGTTTTTCTGAATTGGGAAGAACTTGTTTGTGTGATTGAATATGTCAGAATAATTTAAAAGCTCATTTATTATGAAATAGAATCTGCTTGTTTGAATATTGAGTCTCAACAAATCCCCTGAGGCTGTTTACATAAAAGCAAACAATCTGCTAATGTTAAAAATTTTACTCACTTCCTTCATTTCCCAGTTCTTTCTTTAGAAGAAAAAAAAAAAAGGAAAAAGAAAAAAAACTTTTGTGCAATGTTCTTAAACTTACAGAGATTGTACTGTTGCAAGAGCCAAGTGTTGCCTAGCTGCTATCGTCTGCAAAGGATGTTGCTCAAGTCACATGTGGAAAAAAACTGTGCTTTAAAACTGAGTTAAATAAAACTGCTTATGCTCACTGTTATGGATCCTGACTGGATTACAAGTATTGTTTAACAGCTTCAATACACTGTAGTATTGTTCCTAATTTTTAGAGTGACAGTGCATTCCTCACCTTACTTTCAGGAAAACCAGCTCCTGGGCATAAGTCAGGATATGGTTTTGGTGACTGTACAGACACAATCTGACTTTGATCTTCTTTTTTTTCCTAGGTACTTATACACTGCAGTTATTATCAGATTAATTCCTGCTTTATTGCTCACTTTTAAATGAAGATTTTCTTAGCTGCACTAGATTTAGGTCTACATATTGCCAGCATTATTCCTTCCATGGCTTTTGCTCTACTAATAGACATGCAGATTGGTTTGTGTTTTGCCTGTGAGTAAACAGCCATTCATTTATTTGGCTGAGTACAGTCCTGCTGAAGTCAATGGTGTTCTGTCTTTGACTTCCTAGATTCTTGACTTTCAGCCTGTGACTCAAATGATTGTCAGAAAGTTCCCAGGGACAGCAGCTGAAGCCATGGATTTGATTAAATGTGACTTCAAAGCTGGCATTGTTGGTAATTCAGCTACTCTGCTTATGTGACAAGACAGGTGAATGTGTTTTCTGGATGTCCAATGGCAGTCACATATATATCTGTGTCCAAATGCAGGACTGTTCATGAATGGACTGCAATGGAAGGTAATACTCTTCATGTAAATAATTTCTATTTTTTCTTGTTCAGCTGTGTATATTATTCAGCAGCCAAAATCTATGAATAGAGAAACAGTTGAAAGGACTTCACCTTGGCCTTTCCTGCTACTTCATATTCATGAAAATATGTGTCTTTTATAAAATAGATATTTGAATTTCTCTTGTTTCCCAAAAGAACATTAAATGTTTGTTTATTGTCTATCAGGAAAATAGACATAAAATTTATTTTAGACATGCACACATTCCTTTCTACTCCACGCTGGAACTTGCCATTATAAATCTTTATTAGGAAGGGGAGACACAGTGTTTCTAAGCACTTTTAGGGCTAAGGAGCCTGAGTGGGGAAGAGTGAAACTGTAGTAAGGACCCCACAATAGTCTTTACTGCCCCTCATGCCCTGCCCCCAAAATTAATTCTGTATACTTCCCAATATTTGTTACTTTTCAATTAAACACCACACACTTTCCTTCTATCCTATTAATGCATTCACTTGTTCTCTTCACTCCCTCTTCTCTTAGCAATGATTGTCTTTTCTTGGCCAGGTTTTTGACTCTGTATAATTCTTTTTTTTTTTACATTTAAACAGAACATATTACATGGGAACAGAACCTGAAAGCTGTTGTCAAAAATCCTTTAGGAAATATGATATACTGGGCCAAGGAATACACTGTTTTGTCTTCTGACAAGTAAGTGGTGATTATTCTAGGCCAGCTGTTTTCCCTGTTTCCTTATCAACAGTTTTGGTACCTGCACAATTTCTCTCTCTCAGCCCTTCAACAAAGCATAAGAATTCTGAACATGCATCATTAATCTCAAAGATTAATTTAGGCTCCAGTATCAGAATTATTATTTCTCCATTTTATCCATCACCTTGCTTTATATGAATCTTGCCAATAATTTACAGTGCTGATGCATCTGTCATGATGAGTGTTCTGCTATGTTTAAAGGTGATAGCTCTAGTATCAGATTGGAAATGGTGTGCCTTTTTCAGTGGTAAAAAATGAAACAACACTAAGTCCAATCTCAGTACTTTTTCTTTTATCAGATCTTTCCCTATATTGTTGTCAAGGTCAAAAAAGGTGCTTGTTGCAGAGATTAATTATCATCCAAGATGCTGAGGTTGTAATTCATAGTCTGTTTTCAGTTGTGGCAGGAAATCTCAGCTCACACAAGGGTTCTGCTCTATGGCAGGGAAACCTGTAAAGCAGCACTGGCTCCAAACAGGTTGGACTGGAAGTGGAAACTTAACGATTTTAGTTGGCTACCAAAGCATCTTCCCACCAGTGACCTCCCTTGTGCTCTTTAGCTCAGCGAGTTCCCTCACAATGTATTGCAATTTGAGTTCTTGGAATCTGGAATAGGAAGAATGTGGGCACTTATTACAAACTCTGTTTCGATAAATAGACATGACTGATCTCCCTAGAAGGAGGATGGTAAATTGCTACCTATTTTTCAAGTGTTTCAGTGATTTCACTGCTTTATCACTGCCAACTGTGATGAAAGTCAGGTCCTTAGTCTACTTGCCCACTTTTGAAAATGAGATTGCTTTCATTTTTCCTGGTAACACTGGTTTGAAGATTTTTGTGTCTTTTCCTTGGTCCTGTGATGCTGATGGAGGATTGGAGATTCTCCTTAGATAAAGTAAAAGTGATGTCTAGCTCATGCCTAATCTTTCAGAATTTTCTGGAGCACAGTTTTCAGGTAGAAAGTGAATAGTCAGTTTGGATTATTTCCTCCTGGAAGAACTACATTAATACATCAGGAATCTGTCAGTGACTGCCACAGAAACTCACAAGAAATCCACACCATGAGACAGGCAATTTGAAGGCGATGTCTCAGTAGTTGTTTATTCCTTTGGATTCTAAAGAACCTTAATGAGAAGAGGCTCCACTGAGGCTGTTACTAAAGATTTTATTCACTCCTTTTTTTTTTTTTTTTAAAAGACATTTTCCCGGTCAGAAGTAATTTCACAGAAGACAAGTCTCTCATCAGCTCTCAGCAGAATAAGGTACCATTTATAGAGACAGAAAAATTAATGGAAGAATGAACTACATTTCAAGAAAGGCTACAGTAGCTCTTACATTTACCATTTATCTGATAATCCAAGACACTATATAGATTTCATTAAAAATAAGAACATTTTAGCTTTGGATGGGCAATCAACAAGAGACACACATTATTTTAAAGCGATAATTTAATTTCCATAAAATTCAACCAGCCTTTCCAAATCCAGTGGTAACATTGATTACTTGAGTAGGAAGGTGATGATGAGAACCATTTAATACCCATTGAAACAAGCACAGAGGTGGAATCAGGAAACCTTTTGTTCCTCAATCTTTAATTGTAACTATTATCCAGGGGAGAAAATAGTAAAGAAAAAAATAAATTGGGTAAAGATGGATAGTGTGTCTAGTACTAAACTGTAACAAAGAAATCCTCAAGTACAAGAATTTGTTAAATGGAAAGTACAGTACTTATTCTGAGGCAGTCTCAATGAGTATGTCTGAAGTGATCACAAGGAGGTAATCTGGACTTTTAAATACAGGAGAAATGGCTGAGTCAGATGATCCATAGGAACTGTCTGCACTCTTATATAAGAGTCTGAGGCCAAGGCACAGCATTGGATGTAACCTCTTTCCCTGCAGAAAGGACAGAACCAGACAAACTTCTGATGCAAAAGACCTGCAGTTCCTTTGGTAAAGGTCCAGAAGCAGTTTGTGAGCACTGTGTATGTTTATTGATGAAAGGTCCTGACACCAGTTTTTCATGTTATGATGAAGTGGTTGAGACAGCAAAACCTACAGCCTGCTGAGCTGCGAACCCCCATGAAGGTTAATTTTATGATCAATACAGAACACCAAAGGTTATGCACTCTATGACATTTAATCAAAATTTGAGGGAATAGGATGAGATGTAGACTACTGCTGCTCAAACCTGTTGGAATTACTCTTTTTTCAAATTTAATCAGGCTGTCTGCTGAGAGATTCACAACATCCGGAATGTGATTCAAGTGTTTAGGATCCTTGCAGTATGGATAGGATTTTTTGTGACGTATGAGAAAACAAGGAGCATGAAATATAAATGTCAGCTGTAACAGTGCCTTGTTGTAGAAAAATTAAGGCTGTGTTAGAATTTTAATTCCTTCCTGAGTGAATTACTAGGACAAATTCAGGCCTACTGGAAAAAGAAGGCAGAAATTCAATTTCTGGTGCAGATATGCTCCTGTCAACATTATACACATGGGACAAATATATATCAGCAAGAATTTGAGCTTGAATTAACTATTTCAGCATAATTGCAAGTAGAATGAGCTCATTTAAGTATAATATTTCATGAGGAATGGCCCCTTATGCTTTACTAAAGCAGGCAATATATCTACTTCTATTTTTAAGATGATTTTTCTAACCAGAGGAGGGGTTTTGGTGTGTTGCTTGGTTATAAGTAAATTTCAGGTGTTTTTGTTTGTTTGTTTTAATTCTGAAGTTCAAGCCTGAACTCTCCTACAAAACAAACCCCAAATTTACAATTTTTCCTAGACTTGGTAACTTGTCCTTCCATTTTGTCTAACTGGTCATCAGGAGAAACTGAGCATGGACAGAACTGGTTAAAAATGCATGACTTTAACATCTATAGGAACAGAGTAACCTAGATGATCTATACACTGAGAGTGCACAGAATCCTGTTTCACTGCAGGCATTCAAATCAAGCAGTAAGATGTTGTTTCCATGCCTATACAGCTCCTGATTTTTTATTCCTGGATTCTGCTGTCCTGTTTCTCACTATTCTTATGCTGCAAAGCAGGTAAAAGTTTTTGCTTTTTTTTTTACCCTAAAAGATTACCTTAAAAAAGTACTATCTTTAATAAATAAGAGTCAGAACTAGTTTTGGAAATAGTAGTGTTGAATTACCACCACTAGAAATAGTGAGTGAAATGTACTTGATACTGGGGACCTATTGGCCAGATGTAAGCCCAGGGAAGGGTCAGTTGGAACACTGTTCTTGAGGAAACCCTGGTTCTAAATCGAGCCAAAAAATTACATGCTTCAGTCCCTGGAGGGCACTACCATATTGCCACCTCATTGTGATTATGTAGGAAAACATGAAAAAAACCCCAAACCCTCTGCTACAGAATTGTTCTCATTGGCTCATATCTAATAGCTTGGAATATGATTTTCCTAAATAATAGTTGATTATACTCGAACTGTGTGCAGAAATGACAAACAATTTTTTTCCCTTCAAAAATAAAGTGAAATGGAAATTCTGCACGCAATTTCTCTTTTAAGTTAATGTTATATGACCTGTAAGCTTTAATATTTTTATTACTGATTCACTAATCTAAATTATCTGGTGTTAGAAAGTTGTTGTCGGTGTTCTGTATTGTTAAACCAAATTATTTCTGTAGGTCTGCTTTTACTGTCTGTATTCACACATGAAATTTAGCAGCATGGTTGGCCTCTTTGCTTGTGTTTCAGTGAAGCAAGTGTTAAGTACAGTTGTGCCCAGAAACATTCTAGGGAAATGTGACATGATTATTCTCTGTTTTAGTGAGGCCTTAATTGTGCAATGGTAAATAAGTTAATTGCTCAGTTAGCAAAGCCTAAATCAGTGCTGATGTTTTTGCATGGTTATATTCTATGTTACAAGCTGTAACTTATTTTCCCTCTGACTCAGAAAGCCACCGGTTCTAAGAAAAAAATTTCTTTAACACATCTTAGTATTTTTAATAGATATCCTATTTTTTTACTATTAGCATGTTTAAAACTACAGTGGTTAACCTGAAAATCTGACTCAGAGCGACAGTATGTGACATGAGGGTTGTGCAAGCACGACAGAAGCTTGTCACTACACAGTCCTGTCAGAAAGGCTGTGTGCAGTTGTGTGTATTCTTTATAGAAAGTGTAAACTAATTTGCTGCTTGCTCAAGATAATGAGGCAATAACAGGACTATTACATTTTGGGTCATTAGTTTTTGATTAAGTTTACCTTTTTCTGTGTTCAAAGTGAAACATGGAAACTTGAGATTTGAAAACAGTACCATTTCCTGGCCTTTGGACACTGAAGGTGTCATGAAAGACACTTTCATGCAGCCACAAGTTCCCTGGCTGGTTTTTTTTTTTTCATTCAGGTATGGAATTTTAAAAAGAATTATTGCTCATTGATCTGTGTAAAATATTATGTTTTTATGGAATGCACAATCCCAGATTAACTCATGACTTAGTGGTGCAGTAAAAATAAAAATCCATGATTTCATTCATTCAATCAATACATCTGAAAAGTAAAGCTGTCAGGGAAAAATATTTCATAGAGTATATTTAATTAAAAAAGAAAGCCAAATTGTTTCTCTCTAGAAAAAATAGAATCTCTGTAATTGGTTTAAAAGTGTAAAATCATTATTAGTCATTTCTATATTCCTAATTAAACTCTATACTTGCATACGCTATATTTTACATTTAGGATGTAGCTGTTGTTTAAGAAGCAGACCCTTAAAAAACTTAAAATGTTTATTATTAGTAAGTGGGAAACATAAAAGTAAAAATATTTTCTTTTTTTCAATCATAGAAATTTCTTTTCTTGTCTTTCTGAGCTTGCGAGCATCTCTCTGAAAACTCCAGTGGTCTGTGCTACCACCATAAACCACAACGTCTTTCTATAAATGTTACCTTTCCATTCTCACATTAAAACAAAATCTACTCACGCAAATCTTGCCTGCAATGATTCACTCTCGTTTTTTTCTGGCCTTTAAGATGAAAATAATCATTATTGTAATTACAAAACAAAGCAAAATGAAAAAAAAAAAAGGCAAAAATCCCCAAACCAAGAACCCCACGAAACAACAAACCACCTCTTCCAATGTAAAAAATAAATAATTAAATAAATTGAAAAATGCTGAATGAAATTTGTGTGGTTGAACCAGGCAGTCAGGTTTGGCCATCCTGTTTGGTGTTGCATCAGTACCCTTACCAGAACACTTCAGAGCCCCCCACCTCTCACCTTTAGCACAGTCTTCTGATATTTTCATTGCCCAATCGAGTCCAGTTAGCACTAGTTTTATCTCCTTGGGCTAAGTAACTCTCAGAAGGAAACAAATCTGACCTCACACTGGCAAATTATGGTAAAAATGCAGGGTAGAAGAATCAAAGCTGTTACCTGGGTTGTGATGAAATGTTCTCTTATAAATGTCATGATCATTTATTACTTAGTCAAACGTCAACAGCTGCTTCTCCAGCCGCTTTACAGACTCATCCATGTTCAGCACTTTTCTAACCCAAATCAGGCTACTCAGTGGCTGTCTTGTTTTCACTGCAGTGCTACACAGTGCTAGTCTTATGGATTAATTTTGTACCTTCTTCCCCCACTTTACTTCTAGAAGTAAAATGTTTTACTATTTTACTTCTACTAAGTAAACAGCTCTGCCTAATCCAGTTTCCCAAGCTAGAAAGTAGAAGTCTGATACATAATTTCCGGGTTTACTATTAACTAGCTATAACCCTCAGGCAGTCAGAATGTTAAAATGCTATTAATTGTTTGCTACTAATTAAAGATTAAAGAAAAAAAAATCCTTCTCGTGTTTTTACACCCTGTAGTGTTACTCATCGACTCTCAAGCTGCCAAAGAGTTATTAATTCTTTAAAATTCAGAAGCCAGCCTCCTGCTCCTGTGTTTGTGGTATAATATCTGTATACAAATGCAGGTGGCTTGCTTCTGACAACCTTCATGACACTTTTTGTTTTCAGTATGTAATATGAAACTTTCTCATCAAGCACCAGTACCTGGAGAGTGTGGTTGCAAAACTGTGACTCACAGATGTTTTTTCTTTGCCCCTGCACCTTTAGAGACACATGGGCCCTTCTGAAACCTAAATCCTTGCATCTAAAATTCGCTTGGTCAGTCTGGTCATCTAGAGGTTTGTTACTCACCCTGAACACTTTCTTCATCCTACAAATTCAACCCTCTGCCCTTCAGAAAACAAAGCCAAACAAAATCAGTGTGTTGACAAGTACTAGATGAGAATTCCCTTTCGCTCTCTTCCTCCATAATATGCTCCCAGGCTTTGATGGTCTGGTCCAAATATCTTCTTGTTCTCTTTTCTCTTCAGTGAAACTTCACTAATGCTGTTACTGTAAATATTGTTATATTTCATTAGTCCACCGTTTATCAAATCCTACTGTTTATCAGGAGCAACTGGCTTACTGAGATTTCACAGATAATTTTTCTGTTTGGCTTAAGGTTGTATCTATACAGACTGTATTGATTTAGTAACAGCTGAGTAGTTACATGGCTGCCTATCACACTGATATATTCTAATTAAGTTCATAAACTTGTTTAGCAGTTTTCTTTAGCATGGATATTACTTGAGGTAAGCCAACACTGTGAAAATTACTTATGAAAAGAAATCAGATTATTCTTAACTAGATTTCTCCACAGAGAGACTTTTCCACATAATAAATAAGCGCTCTTTCTTTTCATTAAGGTGAATTTATTTCTTCATCCAAAAATTATCCTCTGCCAGGAAATTCAAACACTTTCACTTAGCTGAAAACCTTGAAGCTGAGTTCCCGCTTCTGGCTGTGGTCTGTTGTTGAGTCTACAGTGCTTGCTTTGGGTTAAGGTTGTAGCGATTATAGGAATAGAATAATGTGAAAACATGACGTTTTTCTAAAATTAGATTTGCTTGTCTAAGCTGTTGCCTTATTCTAATCTCAGTTAGTTTACTTTGGTGTATCACAAAAAAAAATTTCTCCTCACCTTTAGATGATAAGGCTAAGTTTTTATTATTTATCTGCAGCAATTACATATTACTGCATCCCTATCAATCCTGAGCTATGGTGACATGGTGCAGGGAGAGAACTGTTTATCTGAAATGTAATTGTTGGCTATTCTAGGGCTGCTTTTTTCTGTTAATCAGCTGGTAATTACTTCGTTTGTAGACAAAGCCTCCCGATGTTACTTGAAATCAACTGCTTTTAATGGACTTTGGATTTGCATTTTATAATATACTTAAAGAATAACCCTGGAGTATTTTTACTTTGAAATATGAAAAATGATAAGAGGAGAATTAGAGGAAAAAACACCAGAAAACCAAAATGAACCTGCCTACTTACCAATTTGTACTAGAATAGGATAGAATAGAATAGAATATTCAGTGGAATAGAACAGAATGGAATAGAATGTTTCAGTTGGAAGTGACCTAAAATGAACATCCAGGCCAACTGCCTGAC
>VXAU01005779.1:467549-477696 GCA_013399695.1 Formicarius rufipectus | reverse complement strand
TATTATTATTATTGTTATTATTATTATTATTATTATTATAATTATATACATATATATAATATTTATATACAGGCTTGAGGTATCAATCACCACTCTAGGAAGCTCGTTCCAGGGTCTGACCTCTTGATAAAGAAATGCTTCTTGCTCTTTTTCGGGCAAATTTCATTGACAATTAGATGGTCTTCTGGAAGATTTTGTCATTTGTAGTAATAAGCNAGCCAACACTGTGAAAATTACTTATGAAAAGAAATCAGATTATTCTTAACTAGATTTCTCCACAGAGAGACTTTTCCACATAATAAATAAGCGCTCTTTCTTTTCATTAAGGTGAATTTATTTCTTCATCCAAAAATTATCCTCTGCCAGGAAATTCAAACACTTTCACTTAGCTGAAAACCTTGAAGCTGAGTTCCCGCTTCTGGCTGTGGTCTGTTGTTGAGTCTACAGTGCTTGCTTTGGGTTAAGGTTGTAGCGATTATAGGAATAGAATAATGTGAAAACATGACGTTTTTCTAAAATTAGATTTGCTTGTCTAAGCTGTTGCCTTATTCTAATCTCAGTTAGTTTACTTTGGTGTATCACAAAAAAAAATTTCTCCTCACCTTTAGATGATAAGGCTAAGTTTTTATTATTTATCTGCAGCAATTACATATTACTGCATCCCTATCAATCCTGAGCTATGGTGACATGGTGCAGGGAGAGAACTGTTTATCTGAAATGTAATTGTTGGCTATTCTAGGGCTGCTTTTTTCTGTTAATCAGCTGGTAATTACTTCGTTTGTAGACAAAGCCTCCCGATGTTACTTGAAATCAACTGCTTTTAATGGACTTTGGATTTGCATTTTATAATATACTTAAAGAATAACCCTGGAGTATTTTTACTTTGAAATATGAAAAATGATAAGAGGAGAATTAGAGGAAAAAACACCAGAAAACCAAAATGAACCTGCCTACTTACCAATTTGTACTAGAATAGGATAGAATAGAATAGAATATTCAGTGGAATAGAACAGAATGGAATAGAATGTTTCAGTTGGAAGTGACCTAAAATGAACATCCAGGCCAACTGCCTGACAAGTTCAGGACTGACCAAGTTCAAGCATGTTACTAAGGATGTTGTCCAAATAACTCTTATATACATATTGTATATAATATATAATATCANCATTTGTAGTAATAAGCATTTTTCGCCATTACAACAAAGCAAAAATGTTTTGAATATGCCACATATGCACATTAAATAACAACATCCTCACAGAGTTTATTTTTTAATTGGAGGGATTATGATAACATCTTTGATAAAAATGTGCAAAATACACCAGTTAAAAAGTGTTATTCTGGAGGTATCCACAGCTTTCTCCTTTTTTAAGGAAAATAAAGTTGTTGAACTCTGACCAAAATTTGCAGAATATAGAGAGTTTTGCCAAGCAGGCACTGAAAGTTGTGTTGTGCACTATTCAATAGATGAGTAATAATTACTTTGATAGAATCTTTCTTCCTATTATTAAAATGTAAATAATTATTCCACTGTTCCAAATACTTGTTAAATTTGAATTTTGGAAGGAAGAGAATAAAATAATATAGCTAAAGCTATAAAAATTTAAACGTTACAATGGTGATTGATTCCAAATTAATATTTTCCGTAATTTTCACTGACTTTATGGCAATTTTTCAGCCTGGCCTTGAACACTTCTAGGGATAGAGCATCCACAACTTCTCTGGGCAATCTGTTCTAGTGCCTCACAATCCTCACAGAAAAGAACTTTCTCCTAATATCTAACTTAGGCTTACTCTCTTTTAGTCTGAATCCATTCCCCCTTGTTCAGTCACTCTATGTTCTTGTAAAAGACTAGAAAGCTTTAAGAATAAATGATAAAATTATTAACCCACTGGAATCCATCAGTTAGGCCCCCTTCACATTTGCAAATGAAAAAAAGTACTATGCTAAAAAGATATTTTTGTGCTCTTATATGCAGCTGTGATCTGTTTCCTAATACTTTGGATAATCACGAGCAACTGATATTAACCTGACTGTGATTTTGTAACAGAACTGGACTCTGGAAAAGCATGTACATTTTGTGCACAGCAGCATTGATTTTCACTTGGTCACAGCTTTGATTATCCCATCAGTATCTGTTCAGAAGAAACAACAGATCACATCTGTAATTTCTTCTTTATCAGTTTCAAATGTCTTTTTATTCTTGGAATAGATGCATCTGAAACTGAAAGCATCATCTTTCCTCCTAATTTCCTGAAAGGGCCCTGCATGACATACTGGAAGATGATACTTGACAAGAGTTGCTTTGATGTTTTCTGGGGAGACAATTCCTTCAATCTCTTCTATTTATTTATGTAGGTTGCAAACCCTTCAGGAGTAGAGTCAGTCCTGCGACTGTTCGAACCACCCTGACTATGCCCTGGTTGTGAAATGAGACATCATAATGCTGACAAGCTTTTTCCTAATCTGCACCCCAAAGCCCTTCAGCTTCTCTGCAGTAGCCATGAATAATGAACTTCAGATGGAGCATTACAGAGGCTGTAATAAGTAAACTACTTCACATGCAGGTAGGTGTGGGGCTTTGCATGACCTTGAGATGTGCCTGTGCGGGCAAGGCTGCTAAAGCATCTGGGAAAGTGCTGCAGGAACTGAGCTCTCCTTGCAGAAAATCATTAGATTTTCCCTTCCACCCTTCAGCCACAGTTAAAAACCACAAAAATGGTTTAGAATTCCCTCTTTCGGAAAAAAAAAAACCCATAAAATCATAAAGGAATATTTTAAATGTAATTTACTCCTGTTCTTAATTAACTGCTGAATTAGAAGTCTTCAGGATTAATAGCAAATTTGATGAGTTACTTTTATCAATAACATCACCTTTACCATATTATTTAAATTAAAAATTGTTCCATTTAATAGCAGTTCACCATTCTTTTGAGCCACAATTAAAAGTAATATACAGACCATGTCTCCCAAACAAAGGCATTCAAAACCACAAGATCAAAATAAGAACTGAAAAATGTCTCTTTAAAATAGCCAATTGTAACTAGTGTGTTTATAGATTGGTGTTTTAATTCTGTAACTATTTCCCGAAGTATTCTTTAACTATTTCCCAAAGTATGGAGAAAATAAGATTATTGTTTTTTGGCTGATGTTTGTGAAACTGATAAAGTCTGAAGAAATAGGTCTCTACCCGTTGACTAGACCAGAAAATAAGTGGTGAGGTAATACAGCATGACTACTAGAACTAGTAATGAACACAGTGAGCTATGGGTAATTTATTTTAAATAAATTATTTCTTTGAAGACCTTGTGGGAATTCTGTTTGTGACCAGCAGAACAATACAACCCTTTAGTTTCAAAACAGTCTTTAGAAGTGTTTAATCTATTAAGCTTTCACATATTAAATCCTCAAGCATGTGTTACCAGTAAAGAAACCAAATAAATAAATAAATGAATAATAATATTGGAAGCATACAGCAGGCACACCCTTCATGAGTTTTATCCATATAACAGACTTATTTTGCTCATTATGTCACATAGTATAAATATAATAGGTTAGGACAATTTGAAGAAAATTATTTATTTAATTTGACCAGAGGAGAATGATTGAAAAGAATACTTGATGCAAAATTTCTTCTGACTTGGTTTTTCAGTGTCTCCATTCTGGAGAATGGAAGAAGAGAAAATGAGTTAATATTGCTCAGCATTTAGTATAATTTTGCAGGATTTTTGTTCTTATGTATTCAAATATTAAAGAGATGAGTCATAAAAGAGAACACTTTGTCCCACATATTTAAAATGAAAGAAAATTATGCAGTTATTGTTATGTCTAGAACTGTACTTCCACTCTTGATTAAGCCCAAATTACAAATGACCCCAGCCTGAACAGGCAAGATTCAGACAGTAATGGTGGTATGTTTCTCCTCTGTCCATTCAAAAATTTGGGTCTATGGTAGCACAAAAAAATGGATACCTTATATAATCATAAAGGAGCCAACCCTTGATTCTGAAATATCACATGGAACTTTAAAAACTATGTTACAAAAAATGTTTAATCTATTATTCCTTAGTCAGACAAATGGGTACAGAACTACTACAAGAAGCATCCTATAAGTTTTTCAAGGGAATGTTTTCAAATTGATTGGTTCATAGGAAGAACATCCTCAGTGACACATCTGCCATATAATCACATTGCTATTATTCTATTTCCCTTTCCTCATTTCTAAGGGGTATACTTGCACACAGTAATGCATAAAACTGCACATCAGAAAGAACCAAACTACACACAGAAGGTGCCTAACACCTTCCATGTATGCCTTGTAGTGCCATCGTAGAAAAAAAAAGATATCAATAAAGTACCAGATATACACAAGGTTTACAAATGAAGGAGAAAGGGGAATTGTTGTCTTGCAGCTCTTTCTGCTATAGTCACTGTTTGAAGGAATCAGATAGAATAACAGTATGTGATTAAGATGAAAGCGTATCTTCAAGCAGAAATAAATGTAACTCAATAAACTCATGTAATGAAAGGTTTCAATAGCCACTTCTTGTCTTCAGAATTGGGTGGCATGATTCATTAGTGAATAATTTGACCAAGAAGCAGCATCTTAATTTTTATGTTCATGCAAACGTTGCTCAGAACAATGTGGACAAGACAGTAAGGAATCAAATGTGTTGTTGCATTGCATATCCTGGCATATTGCAAATATTGTGGCTGAGACTGTAAACTTCTGGGTTTAGTAATTTTTTTCCACTTGGAAGTTTTGCCTGTGTCTCTGATAGCTGGATGAGGGATGCTTGAGCTCTCTCCTCCTCGGCTAACAGTCCAGGATTACGCAGTCAAATTCATCTATTTCAGCAGTTTAGCTGGTGATTTTGGTCTGACTATCGAGGAATTGCTTTGCAGGTCTGATGGCATCTCAGAAACAATCTGTTTGTTTACTATCAATAGTACCATCAGCCATTTGATGACTAAATTCCTTGGTTAAAAGAATGCCTCTGAATGGACTTGGACTCTTAATGTGAGAATGAGATCGCTGAATCCAGAACATGCTGAGTTGGAAGGGACCTACAAAGATCATCGAGCCCAGTTCCTGGTCCTGCACAGGACCACCCCCAAGAGTCATACCATGGGCCTGAGATCACTGCCCAAATGCTTCTGGAACTCTGCCAGACTTGGTGCTGTAACCTCCCCCGCCAGAACTTCAGGCCATTCCCTCATGTTCCGTCATTAGCCACCACAGAGAAGAAGAGATCAGTTAAAACAGAAAATCTCTCTTTGCTTTTTCTAGTGAAAAGAACCACAATGCCAATATGAATGTCACAAATTACAGCAAACTTTCGTGACCTGTTCCCCATTCCCCCCAACTTCACCAGAAAAATTGAGAATATTTTCCCTTTGCTGTCTACAGCAATTTGCTAGGAGCCATGTCTTATTATCAAGAAACAAAGAATTAACTTCCTTGCTGATAGGAATATTTAGAAAATAAAACACCATTATCCACAGCTGTACTTCCAGTAAGACCAAACAGTCCCTTTTTACATATCAGCAGGTGGAGATCTCAGCAGTAGGATGCATGTTTGTTGTTATGATTCCTGATGACCTTTCTTGGTTTTATTCCACTCTGATAGTGAATGCCTACTGACATGTTGGTGTTTGTAGCCTCCTTAACTGATCTGTGGCTTGTTGCAAAACACCATTAATTTATATTTAACTACCTAGGAATTTCCTCCTTTAACTGCATTGGCCAGTGTCCCAATTTAGGCAAGTCATGCCACAATCTGTGACTGTTTTACAAACTGCTTCATGGTGAGGTATGAAGGTCACAGTGGTGGTTATTGGAATGACAAAGCCATAGCTGAGTTGTCTGCATTCTGCTGAACCACACTTTTTTTAATGTGAAGTGTTTCAACATATTTTAATATGTATATTTTGAATATGACAGGATATAGTAAGTATTTTATCCACCCTTCTCAAGAATCAAGCAAACCCAGGATTCTGAGACTAGATTTTTAAAGCCACATATTACAAGTTCCATTACTTTCTTCAAGTACCTACACTGCCTAACTGCACCCAATATGCTAGTGCATGTGTTATCACAAAATCTATTTCCCAGGTTGGGCAGAAACTTATTGTTTTATCTTAACACTATCAAGCCATGACCTTGAGGGGACACAGCAATCACATGATGCTTTTAAGCAAGCTTTATTTGCTAAATTTATACGAGTCTTCAAAAGCTTAAGAATTTGTGACATTCTTTATTATGCACTTACTGCCGTTTTACTATGTACATCATCACCTTCCACATTACTGACTTATTTTCTGATTACAATTTCCACACACGAGGTGTAATTAATTCCTAATGCAGGATTAGCCCTTATCAGTCTTACCCATTTAAAGAAATGAAATTGCAAATTGTCCTTCACTTAGATGTGATTTAGAATCTGAGTCTTTGAAAATCTGCTGTAAAACCAAGTTAACAATCTCAAAAAAGGTATGGAAATAATTCCTCTTTTCATAATGAGAATACTAAATAACGCCACTAAAAATACAAGAAGTAGTAATGCTTAAGGAGTGACTCAGACTTTCCAAGACTATAATATTTCATTTCCATGTTTCTGCTGTCTGCTTATTGCTAGCTTCAGAAAGAGCAAGCCTCTGGCCAACCTCTCAGCATTGGTTATTGACCTCTTGAAACTCATAATTTGTTTTGTTTTCTTTTCTTTTTCTTTTTTTTTTCTTTTTTATGTCAGCCATATAATATTTAGAATGGCACCTATGCATCAAGAAATGTACAATTTTGTCTGAAGTAAATCCCACTTACTCTAAACCTCCTTTCTTACCTTCACCTGGATATCTGCTTTTTATTTGAATAGCTCATTTATCTTGTATAGTTGGATCTTTGATAGAAGTTGCTCCCTGGGGATGGCAGGAATAACACAAATTCCAGAAGGGAAGGAAGTCCTGAAGGACTGGAAGACAGTAACTCTAACCCTTCATGGGAATGGGTACTGTGGGACTCACTGTCAATGTCTGTGATCTCAAAAGTATTTTTTGTCTCAAACAATTATGGGCTGAACAATGTGGCATTTAACGGAAGGATTTTCCCCGACAGTTTTATTGATTGAGGTGCCCCAAATCTGATCCTGTATTAATAATTTCCACCTATAGTTATTTTGATTTACTACTTTTGTCTCTTAAATATAAAGACTTTTACATCACTGCTATTTCACTAAACAGAAGGATGACACTTACTGCTTTTATGTACAAAGAAGAAAAGGTTTCCAATGTTTTGCAGCAAGAACTGTGAATATAATAAAGGTATATAGTAACTGTCACTGAAGGCTGCCCAAGAAATTTAAGAGTAGATAAACAAAGAGGAAGAGATACTGTTTTTATTTGCATCCCATCAGCTTTGATGTTGCTACTGAAATGTCTACCTGTTCATTTACAGCAAGGTTGTTTGGAGCTGGTCTTTAGTGAAAAATTAGTGCAGCACTTGAGTATGCTCCTGAATTAGTAATAAGAGGCTTTGAGGATTTGATTACTGTACACTTCATTTGCCAACCAGTAATATGCTTCCTCATCCTGAAATATTTTTTACATTTTCCTCCCACCGTTTGAAGTTTGGTAACCAGTGGGTGGATTGCAATTGTCACAGCATATGAGATGTCTTTTAACCTCTATATCTTTTTATCTCTGTATATGTTAAACTATTGCTGCTGAATTTAAACCCATTGAATGTGAGCAGGGATTGCTGATTCCCTTATTCAAGTTGAAACTTGTGGCAAAAAAGAGTATATTTCTGATTCTTGGAGTATCTAGGGTTTCACAACAAACACAAGCTTCTAGCACATTAAGAAGTGCTAAAGTCAGTTAGTTAAGCCAATGACACCACTTCAGCTCCTCAGTCTTTTGCAGTCTTTGAACAGCAAGAGCGACAGCCTCTAAGAAATACTCCTATGTGACTGCTGCACCTTCAGCTTTTATTTTCAGCCATGTAAGGAGCTCAATCAAACCCAGCTCCACAATGGTTGATTGGCAAACTGTGAGAGGAAGAGCCACTACCCTGATGAAGACAACACTGATGCCTCCTCTCCCTTCCCACAGCTCCCACTCAGGTGTATGACCAGTGAAAAGACTGCTCCACCCCCGAGAAAGCAGTGGCTACCCAGCCAGGACCCACAGCAGAGGCTGTGATGGGACAATTTGGTCACTCTTGTTTTCATTAGTAATAGGAAATGAAAGGAGCTGACCATTGGTCAGCATGAAAATCTTATTTCTGCTGGTGTCATTAGCAGTTTTCACCCCTCCAACACCCTCTGAGATCACCATCCTAATTAGCCATAACCCTACTTCATCACCCTATTCCAGAGAAGCCATTATTTCAGTTATTTTTGTATCAGAGACACAAAAACATGTACAGGGCTGAGATCCAGACATATCTGTTCTGCTTATGGTGATGCTTAACATGCTGCTGCTTTGCTCACTTTGTGCCCTTTGAACTGTACACTGCAGGAGCACTCTTCGATGCCTCTTGTCTGAAAAGAGAAAAGAAAGTTTATGTATTTACTTTCTTAACACTATTCTTTTGCCTTTTTTTTCTCCACCTCTGCACCAACTGAAATGCTACTCTCTCTACTTTTCGCAGACCACTGCTTTACTCAGGATGCACTCTATAAGCCAGTCTTACCCAAACCACATTTTTACAAATACTCTGAAACAGCTGTCTTGAGGTTTTTCTGTTCTTTGTCTCGATCTGCCTGATAATGGTGTTTTAGCTTAAACCTCCCAGATTGCAGGGTCTTCATTGCTTCTTTTCAAATAGAATTGTCCCCCTTTTCAGGAGGAAAGAAATCTGGCCAGGAAAGAAATGTATGGAGCAAGTTGTTTGTATTTTGAGATCTCCATCTACACTTATTGTTGGGCAGGGAATCATAAACTATTTTCCCCTGAACTTGAATGGGCAGTAATGTATTTTGAGATGTTTTTATGTTTTATTGTTGTCTTAAAAAAAGAACTTATGGGTATTTATAGGTCTCAATCAGACCAAATTGAGCATTTTTGCTCATTGTATGATAAAAATGCCAAAATCTGATGAACATTTTGAGGAAGAAGGCCATCATGTGGTGCTCCTAACTATCTATGCAAATGGCTTGAAATACTGTTTGAAAGAATCGATTCATCTGGCCTGTATTTCCTCACTAGTGAATTAGGAAGAGGCAAATGGTACTGATAGTATTCATATGAAGGTAAGCAAAAACTGTAATACGTTTTAGAATTTTAATTTCTAAAGAATTGCCTTGTGGCACCAGGAATAGTACAACTTAAGGCTCTGTCCCAATGAAAACAAATGTAAGTTCTGCATCATTGTTGCCCATGAAAATATTCTGTAATATTTTGCAGTTCGATTTTATATTTTGGCTAATTTTTATAGAAAAATTCTTAATAAAAATACCAATTCAGGCCTGTTTATTAGTTCCAGACATTGATGGCTGAGAGAACTTAAAAGTTATCTCTAACTTTAAGTGTCACAGCATGAGTACACTATGGGAAAGGAAGAACTTTTACATCTCCAGCCTTATCCATGATATCATTAATGCTTTGACTGGATGTGCTCTCATTGTATTTCTCCCGTGGAGAAATCGTCCCAAGGAGCACTGTTAGCTCTATGAGACCTGGTAGGTGCAAGGGGTGTGCATCTAGTGATGTGCTCAGCCACATTCCTGACAGTATTCTTGTAAGCCACCCGCGTCCGAGCTCCCTGCGTGCTGATGAAGAGGGTAGTTGGGAAGAAGCACGCGGATAGTGAAGAAGAGATGAGGCTGCGGCTGTGGACGGATGTGGCCCTTTGGCTGCCCCATGAGTTGCTACTGCTGTGACCGCAGCATGACTTCGCCCTGCCTGGCCGGGGAGGCCCTGTTGCCGTGATGTGACGCCGCAGCCTGGCTTTCCTTGCCGGAGACACCTCTGCCCCGCGGCACAGCGCGGGGTCGGCTCCGCACTCCCGCGCCGGGGAAGTCTGAGCGCAGGGGCTGCATCCCCGAGGGACAGCGCCGGCCCCGCAGCCCGGGGGCAGGTGCGAGGTGCGTGTGCCACGGCTCTCGTGGGAACACGACCCGGGCCGGAGCGGGGCCGGGGGCGGCGGGC
>VXAU01005779.1:414761-463876 GCA_013399695.1 Formicarius rufipectus | reverse complement strand
ATATAATATATAAAATTACAATATTTAATATCTTGACTATCTAATGAAATCACAGCACTACTTTTGTTAAGGCATTTAACTTCATCTAAGTTGTAGTGGAAGATGAATTACTAGTCGAGGTGAAATTTTTTTTCAGAGCCTTTTCACACGTCAGTCATGCATCAGCTGAGGATACAGGCCAGTGAGTGACTTTTTGTTTCATTTTGTACTTAGCAGTTTTTGAGACTGTGTTGCAGAGAGGGGTGGTACCCAAGCAATTCTGGTTCACCGAGTGGCAAATCTGCAGGCACTCTCTGTGAGTGCTGCGCTTGCAATGCTTTGCTTCTGGATCTCTTTTGAAATGAGGAAACCAGCACCATAATCAGCTGGGCAGTATGGAAAATAGTTCTGCAATATGGACAAATTTATGTTAGAAAAGAAGGAGTTTTAAAAAAAAAAAAGTTCGTGTAAGGTAGGATTTAGTTCTTGAAGCAAAGTTTTAAGTAAGTGAGCAATTAGTATTTTAACCAGAGAGTTCAATAGTCTGGGAAATGCAATGGCATGGAATGCTTTGTAGGTATGTCCTTTCTTAGCTCTTAAGATCATAATTTATATCAGTTTTGATAGCATTCTGTTTCCTGAATACAAACAAAATTATAAGTGTTTTATATAAATACTTATCTAACATATCTGAAACCTCTCAGGCTTTTAATCTATGAAATTAATGGCTTACATTTTATAATATAATCAGCATATACCAAAGTCAGTATTTCTTGCCATAAATATAAGCAGGTGTTAGTAGGTGAAATTATCTGAAAAAGGACCTAAATACATGCTTGTTCTTCACTCATTTCCATCTTTGATTTTTTTTCTCAAAGCTGAATCTAGAAGTCAGTGTTAGTATTTGAATTATGAATTTTACCTGTGTTCTCTATCCCAAAGAGTATACAGAACAAAATGTTTATGAGAGTCAATTGCCTCAGTGTAAACCAAAGCAATTAGAAACCAAACAAACCTTTGGAAGAGAAAGTGGAGGAAGGCGATGTGGTTTATGACACATGGTTTGCAGATAGAAGAGTTTGGATTCATTATGTGATTCTCCATCTGATGATGGGGGTTGCTTTGTTTATTTGCTGTTTTCAATCTAGTTTGGTGTTATGCCCATTGATGTATGTGCATGGCTACCATAATCTAGTCTATCCAGTACTGTAATCCAACTACGGATTTACCTCACTGTTAGATTTTAATTTCATGACTTTTTTCCAAGGGGAGTTAATATTCAGACATTGTCACTATCCTGTGGTAAAATCACTTTTAGATGTTGTTAGAGTCCTAAGACCTTGGATCATCTTTTATGGTGTCTGCTGTGGAACTTCTGCATCTGCTCAGTGGTAGTGAAGGTGCTTTGATGCCTTTATGTGTGTGTAAATGCATATATAGCTAACATGTAACATTACATATAACAATGTATAATATTATAATCAATCACCACCTCTGTCTTAAGAATACTGGAGCTCTGTAGCATTTTTCAGAAGCAGAGCCCATGGTATGGCTCATGTGGAGCTCTACCTGGAGCTGTTGGACTGGAACTTCCTTCTGACTTCTTTTTTTTTTTCCTTTTGATTTCTTTCCTGAAGTTCCACCTTAGCTGTTTTTCAAAAATGAGCAGCTTTGTCCAATTTTCTACCACTATGAGGGAATCGTTCCTTAATGAAGTACGAGAATGAAGGGTGCTCCCTACTTCTTCTCATATGGGGGAAGATTGAGGAACTGTGCTGCAAGAGGAAGAGAATTCAAAAAAAAAAAAAAGCCACAAGTGAAATTCATGAGTTTTATAATAACATATGTAGTCAATGATTTGCAGAGTAACATTTTTTTCTGACACTCCAAATAATTTTGCTTTGTGATGGGTAATTCCAGGTAAATATGTTCTGAGGATAGTAACAACTTCTCTGTGCAGTGTCATTTTTTCTTATCCCTACTAGAGCCTTAGCCCTTTACTAGGGGTTTGTGAATTTTGCTGGATAAATTTGACCCCTAGGAGTTGGATTCCCAAAGCAAATAGTTGGGCTGGAGCATTTTGTGACAGACACCTCTGATGAAATAGATTGTTATATAAAGCTGTTTTTTGGCTGTGACTTGACATCTGGCCTGTCATGAAACAACTTGGTTTTGGAGCTGTGTTTGTACGAGCAAATTCTGACTTCAGTATGTCATATTCTGTAGGGCCCAAGGGATAAACATACTTTAAATTTTGTTTTTGGAGTAGCAAAATCGCCTGTAATTATGGGCAGGAGGGACTTATTTCAGAGGAATAGAAACGAATTGGGATGCGGAGAAATTTGTAATCTCTTTCATATGTGGAGCACAGTCTCAGCCTGAGAAAAGTACTTTTATATTCAAATAATTCTTGTTAAGATCTTTTTCCATGCAGTTATCTGATTAATTTCAGTCCAGATTTGCCTCCTCTATACCACAGAAAATAGCCACTCCTGCTTTTTTTGGTTTTATTTGGAAAGAGCTCAGCTGTTTATTTCATGTGATTGAATCAATTCTTACTCAGTTGCTTTTTTTTTACAGTTTATCTTGATTTTTATCAGTCCCTTCTCATGTAATATCTCCACCTTACAATCTGTTATACTGTGTGTCTTTGAACTTGCTCTGACTTCTTGACCTCAGATTGTCTCATGCAATGGAACTTGATGGCTGGTTTTCTTGCACCTAGGGCTGCACTCAGGTTACAGTTTACTGAATCACTTCAACCTAGAAGCTGCTGGAGCTCATCTGAGTGGTACTTTCAGCAAATGTGCATCTGGAGCTGCTGAGAAGGGCAGCTGTGTACTGACAGGGAGGATCTTCTTGGAATACCCTTACCCCATCCCACCCCGATTGCTGCACTAGGTATTTTGGGTGCAGAGACAGGCTCATGGTTGGCATGTGCCGAAGGAGGTCAGTTTGTTGCAGGTTTTACCCTAAGTAAGTTCTAGTTGCATACAGTGTAAGGCAGTTTGAGGCACAAGGAAATCCTCTGGGCATCTCATTTGAGTGTTTTTCCATGTGTAGCTGTGTATACACACTCACAGTGACACTTGGCCAGGAGTTCCACGGAGTGCCTGTGTTACCCTTGAAGTCTCTCCCTGCATTCTTGTTTTCTGTCTGTTTTAATAAGCTGTCAATTTAATTTTCTGTTATACTGCCTTATGCTTATATGTGCAATGGGCATCACGTTGTTGGGCATAAAGCTTGTTCCTTTATTAATGCTGTTTGTATGCCTTCAAATATTGCTGGTTGTACTGTCCCTACAATACAAGAGTTACTTAAAAATTTATCCCTTGTGCTCTTGTGACTGGTGATTTTTCATAATCAGGAAGTGCAGCTGAGGAGAAGCCAAGACATGTCCCAGGATGGATGCCCATGCTCTGCCAGTGTGGCCCTTGTTGCCTGTTCAGCACAGCCCCCCAGGTCTCACTGGTGACTGCTCTGCAGAAGCGTGTTCTCGTCTTATGTATTGTTAGTCCAAGCTGCAGCCTCTGTGAGCTTGTTGTGCTTTCACAGGCACTGTCAACAGAGTGATCTTTTCTTTTGAAGAAGAATAAATTAGGCTTTCAGTTTCCAGTCGTGTTTCTGAAGACTGAAGAAGGAGATACTCATAAATATGTTTAGTTAGCCTTGCAGCTTTGAATGCTGTTGTAAACTTCCAGAGGGAAAATGCACACTTTGTCTGTGCTTCTTGCTAGAATGGTTGTCTGTGGACACCATACAGAGATGGAATGTATTGGCAGAACATGGGGTTTGCATTGGGTGATGCTTCATGCCCTGCCTGTTGTGAGGGAGGGGACCTGTGGCAGAGCCTCCATGGCAGTACTTGTTGGATGCTGTCATTGCATCTCTGAGTACAGGTGCAAGCCCATCACAGGAGCCCACTGCTGCTGCTGCAATGGTTTTGTTAAATGAATCTGTTTCATAGGGAAAGGAAAAAAAACCCTTTTGCCAGCAGCAGCCTCCTAGGTACACCTCTTTATTTCTAGGCCAAAGCATCAATACAATACTGGCTATTGTCTTCTGTAGGTAGTTATTTCTCTTCCAGGCCTTGCTGTGTCCAAAGAGATCAGGAGTAGCAGTTTGAGTGAATAAAATGCTCACTAGGTTCCTCTGAAAAGAAAAATTGTATAAGTTTGCTTGTCTTTCGAGCTACACTAGAGAGAGGGCTCTCACTCTCCCTCCTGTTGTGGTCCTTTGCTTGCTGAGTTTCCTAATACATCCAAATTCATACATGTGCAAATTCAATTAATGTTCTTGCTTGAGTTCCTTTGAATGTGTGTCTGATACTCAGGGTTAAATTGTTGAAAGGTTAGTGTCATTGCTGATATTACGGGCCAAAAGGTACTTTGAAATAAATAACTCACTTGAGGATTTAAGAGGAAAGAGAACACTCATTTGGATTGAAATTTTTATTAGTCTGAAGGCAGAAGTGTCTTTCCAGCTTAGTTTCTCATGGAATAAGGTTTAATCAGCAAGTCAGGCAGTTTGAGTGTGCCATGTATGTCCCCATGAAAATACTCCATGGAAAGAATTTGCAGGTGTTTGGAAAGAAAGTAACAGAGTTTAATACAATGCATTTAAAAATTCAATCCACCTATTCAGATGTGTTTCTATTGTACTAGAAACTCTTGAAATAAGATGTTCATGCCGCTTTTAGTTTTTTTAGTATTGGTTGTAGAGATCTTTCTTTTATTGAGGATTCTTAAGAGGCTGGCAAATGTCCACCAGGTTAGATGAGAAATGGAATGAGATTCATTTTAAGAGTATACCCACCTGGTGTTCAGAATTGGTCTGTTTTCCTCTTTTATTGTACATAGAGATCTTACAGGCCTTATCCTTTCTGAGAAATATGTATCATTTGAAAAGAAATGTTTATAAATGTGAGCCAGGGTGTAGTTTATCATAGAGTGCTTAGAAACTCTATATTAATTGTAGCTGTATTTGTAATTTAAGTGTTTACCTTCTGCTCACAGAAGGGAGGGAGCTGAGCAGCTGAGGTGCTCTCAACAGGAAAGAAGTGCTGGAGTGGTTATGACAGTGGTAATGACATGATCAAGGGAAGGAGGAAGGGCTGAGATTGACAGATTGCCCTTTACCAGAGGCTTTTGGGGAAGCATAAATATAGTTTTTGTTATCTATGTTTACTTGTGCTGTTTGGAAAAACTTATGTAGAGCCTGTTCTCAAAATGCAGTGCCATCAGAATACAATAAGATTGTTTTGGAGAAAAAATGTAGGGAAGGCAGACTTTGAGTCGTGAGAACATGGCATTTGCAAAATAATGTTCTGGTTTTCTTTCATAATTTCTTGTTTCTTGATTTTTAAATTTAGATGATATATACCAAATTAAACCATGAAAGTCTATAAATTGAAACATGATACATTGTTCCAAATAGATGTCAATGACTTTCACTGAAACTTCTGATTTTTTATTTTTCCAATTTTGAAGTTACCATCTCAAAAAATCAAATTCTTAAAACGTCACACAAATAAATTTGCTATTCACAACCTCTCCTTTTTTATTCAGTTGGTAAAGTTTTTAGATTGTGCTTTATATTAAAAAGTAAGTCAGTTTGACATACATTCTATTGTTTAGTATAAGAGCATTCTTCCTGCTTCCTAGATATTACATTTTTCAGGCCTTTCTTACTTGAAAATACCGTACGCTGCATAACCATCTTTGGAAAATGTCATACACAGCACAACCATTTTTGGTTAGTTATTTTAGGAAAGCTCTCTTTCCTGACTATCTAAACACTTAAAAATGGCAATGTTGTTGCTGAAAAGTCCCTGAGACAAATACACTCACATGTAACAACTCCAGGAAGTCCTTCATCCTCACCAGGTTTAATGACAGACATCAGGGTGTGATACACACTAAGTGATAATTATGGTATTAATTCACAATCTGAAGTTTAGCATGGTATTGATAAATACTTTCTAGTAGAAATTAGTTGTCTCATTAATACCATAGAATTTGTTAATACCTGAAAGGAATTGCTGAATTGCATGGATTGTAAGCTCCCTGAGGACGGAGGGTTCCTGTTCCCTGCATGCCCAGCAGTGCAGGAGCACTGTCCCCTTGTGGATTCTGTGGATGTGCTTTCAGAAGCAGCAGTGGTCAGGTAGCAGAACATTGCAGAAAGGGTTTACACCAGGAATTAGGGTAAAGTTTTAGTAATTGAGACTCATTCTTTTGGATTCATTCTCCTTATTGGATGAGGTGAAATGATGAGCAGCGGGATGAACTGGAGCTGCATTGTAGGTAATGTACTGTCTCTTACTGAAGGTTTGCTCTTACCTGTTCCAGACAGAGCAGGGAGTGGAGAGCAGCTCATACGCTTGCTCTTCGCAATCCTGCGTTTGGTGAAGACCCCCTTCAGAGCCACCTGCTGAAGGGCAGGTTTGAGTGGCATGAGAGCTGTGCTTCTGCACGACTTCCCAAAGAAGAGTGAAGATGAACCTTTGTGTAAGGGATGTCCTGAACGGAGGTTTTTAAGACAGTTAGACCTGAGTTCTAAACTCACAGAAACCAAAGATTACTTTGTCATTGGAGAATTGGAAATTAATGACTGATCTCCAGCTGGACCCCTTTGGCTGTCTCGGGCCTGTGTGCTGCCCCTCAGGAGACTCGAACCCTGCATGATCTGGCTGAGCATGGGCTGCATGGCCATCTCAAAATTACAGGATTGAGGTAGGATGAAAAGGATGCAGTGAACCTGCTAAAGAGTAACCTTGTTACCCATGTTTTGACCAGTGTCAGGACATGAGTGTGTGGGGATAAAGACTCTTGTGCTGGGAGGGACGTGAGCAGCTGTGTTCCCATCTGCTTCACTGCATGGAAAAAGAGAAGGTGAAACAGGAAGGAAGTGAGGATCCACATAAGTGGTAACAATTTGATATAGGATTTACAGTTCATTAGTGAATTGGAAATAAAATTGAATCCGTGTTTTACCAGAAGCATGCATTTGCTGAAGTACTGAGAAATAAATCACTCTTAAATGGAGACTTGATTTTTCTCTTCCATCCTCCACCTAAAATTTGGTCTAGCTGCCAAGCAGTCCTTTTCAATTTATTTGCCAACATTAAAGAAAAAAGTAATTGTAAATTACATATTCCAACTTGGTAAATATATTGCTAATTCATTAGCCTTGATATTTCTCTTCATATCTTCTTAGTTTACTTCTCCAGAATGATATATAGAATAAGTCACTTTAAGAAAGGTGATTTAGAAAAAAATAACATGAAAGCAACACATCATGTCTTCCTTTGCCTCCAGCCAGGTTTTCAAATACTGCAAATCAGGTAACACCAAGTCATTAGGTGACTCTGACTCTAATCCATTTTCAGCAAGGACAAGAGCACCAGGGGAAGTTTAGATTAGATCAGAAATTAGGAAAACATATCTTCATTGCAAGGATATTCAGGCATTGGAATAGGCTGCCCAGGGAAGTGCTGGAATCACCATCCCTGGAAGTGTTCAAAAGGCACATGGATGTGGCACTTGAGGATATGGCTTAGTGGTGAATATGGTGGTGCTGGGTTAATGGTTGGACTTTATGATTTTAGAGGTATTTTCCAACTTTAATGACTTTATGATATTCTATGATATTAAAAAAGATTTCCTTTTCCTCCACTGTGTGTGGTGCATGCATGATAAACATACACAAAATACAATGACAACTGAACATACCTCTTTTTTTCCCCTTCCTACACACATATAAATGAACACCATCATTTCTCAGGTACTTAAACTGAATGTCTGACTCCATTGATAGAAACTAGAGCAGGCTCTTTACTTTTTTAGACGTGTTGTTAATAGAAGACTTGCAGGCTTGGTCACACATCAAAGCCATCTGCATTCCTGAATTCTAGAAGAGGTGAAGAGGCCACTACATATAATGACTGACTCACTGTGAAATTCTTCTCTCCTTTCTTTTAACACTTCTAATATGAATTGA
Organism: Formicarius rufipectus; assembly: GCA_013399695.1. Classification (NCBI taxonomy): domain Eukaryota; kingdom Metazoa; phylum Chordata; class Aves; order Passeriformes; family Formicariidae; genus Formicarius; species Formicarius rufipectus. Next base: position 455,896 of record VXAU01005779.1, on the reverse strand, counting down.
TATCTCTGGATTTGGTGGAACTTGCCCTGAAAGCCACTGTGTGTGTGACATTCCTCTGAAATCAGGGACTAACTTGTCCAAGAAACCCTTAGAGAGTTCAGCCTAACTCTTGGATTTTTAGACAAAAGTAACACATCAGAGAGAATTTAAAAAAATGGCCAGGTAAGGACTGTCAGATCCTGCGTTCCCCATAGAATATTTTCTTGCTCTGAAAGACAGAAGTGGAAGATTTGTCTCTGGTTGCTGAATCTATGTTGTATCTCTCCTCAGACCTGTAAATACAATGGAGGATGAGTTTATATTGAAGTAGCATGAATATGGTGATGTTTGAAAAGACAGTTCACTTCTAAGTGATCTGTGCACAGCAATAATTAAATGCTCAATTAATTCTATAGTTACGGACCTTTGCAGCTTCTTCCTTCTAGATTATCTAGATATTGTCCCTTTTTTTCTGCCTTCAGACAGTTCTCTTTCCCCCAGTATTATGTGTTGTGATTATTTTTTCAGGTATTTATAGGGTATTAGTGAGAGAAGTTCTGTTGCTCCTAATTAAATTAGAATATTTATTTAACCATTAAAAATCTGATTTTTTCCAAGTGAGTGTGAAAGCCTGGAAAAACAAAGCAAGAGAAGTCATAGGTCATTTCCAGGATTTGAAGCTTTGCCTAACTGACCCTAGTGAAAGAATAAATGGATCCAGAATATGTATAGTCCTTGCATCCCTAAATACTTAAGGATGGTCCTTATTATACAGCATTAGAAATATTCTGTTGTTTTCCATTTCTTACAGTTGTCCTGGAAAGTTTCTCTCAGCATTGGAGGGTAAAGAATATTTAATTTTATCTACAAGATTTTTTTTTGGTGAAAGATATTTTTGTTACAGGTCTTCTTTTTAGGGAGGAATACATTCCTGATGCTATGGAAGCAGGCTTTCTTGCAACTTTAAAGCATGTAGCTCAGGAAAGGGGTTGTTTATTTGACTTTGGTGTGGACGCTGTGTCTTTTCATTGTGACGTGAGTCATCTACTGTTTCCAATGCTAGAATCTTCTACCCATATCCACAATGATTTCCTTTCAAATGAGTTATCAATTAAGCTGTGAGAGTAATTATGTTGCCAGCTAGTTGAAGCGAAGTATTTCTAATTTTGACAGGAGGAGAGGAAATAGCAAAGAAAGACTGTCAATCCAAGATAGAAATATTTGGATTATTCAGGAGAAACAAAGAGAGACGACCTGGAACACTTAATTCAAGCCCAACCTGAATTTATGCTATTGCAAAACATGCAAATAGGTAGTGTCTAAGGGGAAAGTTGACAGAAAATAAAAACTTCACTTTCAGTTAATGTTTGCGAGTTTATGCACAAAATCCCCTGACACCGTCTGTTTATGAGGCTTACTTCATATTTGTGTTCCTGCCTTTAACAGAGCATGATAATGCCAAAGGCAGTTAATAAAAAGTTAATAGTGAATGTATGTGGTACTTCACGTTTTTTTTCCCAGTAATTGTGACAAATTCTTGTGTACAGAAAAATCTCAATTCAAGATATTTCCAAATGTTTGTTCAGAAGAGGTGTTGTTATGCATAAACATTTTGCATAAAACTGTGTAAACACAGATGATGAAAATGCCACACTTGACTAATGGCACAGTAATGCAGTGCAGTAGACTGTGAGTCCTCTGCAGACCTGAGCCTGTGTGAGGAGACCAGAGAGCTCAGAAGAGCTGAATGGCCTCAGTGAGGATGGATCCTATGAAGAGGTCAGATGGAGCTGAGCTGCTGGGTGGCAAACAACCACAGAGCCTAAATTTAATGTTATGGCTCCAGTGTCACATATATGCTGCTACAATCCCTCCAGGTTTATGCAGCTTCATTTTAAGGGGAGCAAATATGGAGCACCCAGAGGCTAAATAAACTTCTATAAAATAATTAGGCAATCTCAGCTACCTCTGGTAATTCAAATATTTTCTGTCAGTTTTTCATTTGGGTTCTGTTTGGGAGTCTGTTTTTTTTGAGAGAGACTGTGATCCTGACAGGGAAAGGTCTTTCTCAGACTCCGTGCTTTTTATAGGATGACAAGCAAACTTACCTGCCATGATACACATCCTTAAGCATGTAATAACTACTATCCTTGATTTAGCTATTTTGGACTAGAGCTTGATTTTAGGAGTTAGATACAGATTTTTCCCCAACTGAATAGTGAACCAGTGGATCCACTCTTATTTTTTTAGTGGCATTATTACTTTGTCACAGAAGTATACATGAGAGAAAAGGAGATTTCCTTATTCTGCTGCTACTTCTCGAGAGCTGATCCTGCAAAATGTTCCACAAGGAATTACTACATATGCTGTTAATAGTATCGTCTGGACTTTATAATGTGGAGGAAAACTTGCTCATGTATTTTTTTTTTCTACAATTCCTTTTTAATTTGACATTTTTTATAAAATCACGGTGCTCAGTTAAAAAGTAATTGCTAAGCTAAATGATTGTCTGGTACATAAAAGTTGAAGATAAGGTTCATGTTTTTCTTTTAGAAAGGGAAAGGAAAACATTAGGGAAAACCAGACTTCTGATCAAGAACATAAAAAGCATTATGTAGTGTAAGTAGAAGAGTGTGTGTACTGTCTTGGTGGCAGAAGTAGTGCATTGCATATTTCTTGGAAACCTTTGCTTTTATACTGACTTACAGAATCCCATAAAAAAATAGAATGAAGCATACTCAGCTTTACTGCAACAAATGTGTGGTTTATATACTGCAAGATCTGTATAGCAATGATATGGGCAATTTGCTTCTGTTTCTTTTCTGATAGCTGATCTTAGGAGATATAAAATGGTACATAAAATGTGAAGATTGATATATTTTTATTTCTTGCTCCTGTTTTGCAATTTTTTTTCTTAAAGTTTGTGTAGGGTACTGCAAAGTGTCATCTTGTATGATCTCTTACCTACTAGCAGACTGCAGCTTCATTTGTATCATGAATACTGAAAGTTCCAAAAACTTTTGTAAATTCAGAATAAGTATACATTTTTTGTTTCCACGGAGCGGGACATAATCAGTAAAGTTTTGCCTTGAGTCCTGTGTGGTTTAGGAGAAGGGGATTTGCACCTCTGGGTTCAGTATAGTCATTAGTGAGAAAATATACATACTTAGCAAATACTGAAAAATCCATTAATGGAAATCTTCAGAACAGCTTGTAAGGAAATCCGAAGGAAGAGGAAGAAGTTTGGGAGGGTCTGCAAGTTCCCACTGGGAAGTGGAGCCCAAGGCTGAGCTGCAGAGGATGAAAATTTCCGATATTTGTCTACTTTGCTTTCCATGTCAATCTCTTGATGACTGGTTTTTATCCAGTTTCCTGAAGTCAAGGATAGAACCTGGATTTAGAGTCTACGTGCTGAGATGCATCAAAGTAGCATTTTTGTGTTATTTCCTAACTAGCTGTAAAGTTTGCTGCTTGTTTTGACTGGCTGTCCTTGAGTACCAACAGGAATGTGACTAAGCAGCACAGCCATTTAGCCTATTAGTTGTTCTCCTGTAGATCCAATTGGCGGGGAAATTAAATTAGTGCTGTTTATGGCTGGAGGGTGGTGTGAAACTTTGGAGCAATTTTTTTCAGTTTGTTTGCACTGAGCTTTGTCCCTGAGGGAAATACCTGTTCTGTGGTGCTGTCTGCTAGGTGCAAAATCGAAGAAGTCAACAATTTCAAAATGCTTTAAAAAATTTTCCATCAGGCTTCCTGGGTCTTGCAAAGTGAACCTTGGTTTTAATGAAGCTTAAAATTGGACAAGAACTACGGGGAAGTTTATTGTATTTGATTTCTCTTTATTTTTAGGGACAGGGAATTCGCAGGTCTTTCCTTAAACCACTAAAGGACTAGTATGAGTAAGAGTAACTTTATGTCTTACAAGCAGGTACCCTTCGTTTAAAAAATTTCTTTTACAGTTATGCTGTTATAGATACTTTTCTAAAGAAAGTTTGAATTGTCTTGGTTACATTGTGATTTTTTTTTTTTTTTTTGCAAACCAGGGAGACATACCACAGCTGTGTTCATATAAACATTGTATAAATCAGGAAAGAGCTACTTGGATTCTTACATTTCTAAATAGGTTAGAAAATGTCATAAGTTACATTTATTATTTACTAGCTGGAGATTAATTTTTTGAGTCATACTGCTGAATCTGCATGAATATTAACTTAAGTTTTGGAGATCAAAGACTATTAAATATGATGCAATTGCGTTGCCTCTTCCCGCTTCCCGCTTTGTGTACTGCTGGCTACAGAGAACAGAATTTCTTTGTCATAGTAACCTGGTGGATCTACACAGAAGGAAAAAAGCCTTTAAATTGTTTTCCTAACTTCAACTAGTTATTGACCACTGCTAGTCAAATAATAAGAAGGGAAGTGTCCTTTCTGTGCCTGCAGGTGCTGTCCTGCTCTTGAGGTCCCTCAGCACTGCAGCAAGATCTGCTTGCAGTTCCTGAGCTGATGACTTGAGCTAGTTCAGTGACACAAGTTTCTTGTGCCCAGGAAGGAAATACAGACTGTCTGCATATTTGACTTCAATGAAATCCTTTATTAAAATGGTGGTAACATATTAGTCCTTTTTATAATTTATGGTTTCAAACTGTCTTTGGAACAGGATTTTAAGAATTTAAATTTAAATTTAAATAAACCAATTGACTATGAAAATGTGATAGAAATAATAATTTATATTGACTTCATTCTGCCTCTTCAGCTGGAGTTTAGGGTCTTGTTCTAGAAATCAGCAGATGATTTTAGAGCGGCTCCAGGACACAGTCTCCTCTTTGCACTGTTGGTGCAGTTGATTTCAGTTGCTTGCAGTTTTGTAATGTTTTCTCAGAAGACATGAAAGAGCTTCCAGTACAGTGCAGTCTCTTTGGGGAATGAGCAGCTCTCTCGCTTTGTGCTCAGAGACAAGGTGATGGTGGCATGTCCTGCTGCTCTGCCACAAGTGTTTTAGGATAAAAATGCTCATGATGGGTGCTGGAATGAGATTCTCTGTCTTAGTCTATTTCTATATGGAAATCTCAGCCTTCAGAGCTTCAAATAGCTGGGATATTATTTTCTATTAGTTTTAGGGATAAAAGAAAGAAAATATTTTTAATTTCTGTATAAGACTCCCAAAATGGCTTGAAAATTTTTATTTTATGGAAGAAAATTAGTAGGCAATCTAGATTTTATTATTTCAGATACAGGGATTCACAACTGAATTGCTTAAGCATGTGTCCATGTACATAAGCTCTGCTTCCTCAGTGTGAGTTCATATGTATTATTTTTCGTATGCCCAATGTTCAGGAAAGGTAACTTGAATGTTCTGGATGAAGTTTCTCCAAGTGTCAGAACCCGTGAATTATGTACCAATTTTCCTTGTCCTGATTTATTTCATGTAAATTCATAGTCAAAGCAAAGGTACTCTATGTTGACCCGGCAAGTTGAACAACAAATGAATAGATTCCTTTCCATTTAGTAGAATTCCCCTCTAAATTAATCTCACAAGTTTGGTAGGTAACATGTGAAAAAATAATACAGTTTAACAAAATCTAGGCGGAGCTACTTTTCCTTGATGGCAACATATATGGCTTCTTTTCCTGTACTTGAAATTACATTGGATTTGGCATTTATGAACGACAGAATGCAAGAGTGGAACAACAAATAAATTTTGAATTACATCAAGGAGCAGATTAGGAAGTTGTATGTCTGGATTAAGTCAAGCATGTGCTGGATGGGATGAGGATACTGGTCCATGAGCTCTTTTGAGCTGTTATTTGCTGCCCAGTTGTACTTGCATGAGTAAGGAATATTCTGAGTTTGGCTTGTGGTATTAGACCTCTAATAAATAAAATGTAAACTGTCCTGAAAAAAACATACCATGCAGAAGTCAAAGAAGTTGTTCAAGTTTAGATCAGCTGCTGATGTCAAAGAGGAATGTGCCCAGTGGTTTTGGGGTGAAAAGCAGATTCAGGGAACTGGCTTGTGTTTGTGTTGGCTTGGTGCTCAGACATTTCTTCTCCTCCTTGCACCAGTTCCCAAGCTGTGCTTCTGCCAGCCCTACCAGCTTCCTTCGCAATGTTCCTGCAGGATTTCTTCGCTGCTCCCATAGATGTTATAGGGAAGCAATTAAGTGCTTAATCAAACAAGTTCAGTGTCCTTTTATGAATTCACTTTGTTCCACTCAAGTTTATACTCAGATGTGGTGACCTGCAACCTAAAGGTAGAGTGAAAATACAGAAAAGAATTTAAAAAGGAGTAAAATAGTTTGCTCTCTTTAGTCATTGTTATTTTTTAGGTTTCTTTTTTAAATTTTTTCTTCCCCCCTCACCCCAACTTATCTTTTTGAAAATACAACTCTCTGCACTTGGACAGGCTGACCCTAACTCTCATTGCCCAATAAATCAGTGTTCTTGTAGCATCAGTTGTAAAATATCCTGTTTCCTAGTTAAATAACTATTTCTTTAAAGGCTATGGAACTGAAAGCCTTGCCGTGTTTAATCTTTCTACCAAAAAAGTCTTCATGTGCTTTTAACATTAATAACAGGGAGAGAGAATTTACCATCTTCTGGCAGATTCCTGGCTTTGCAGATCAGGCTTTCTTCACACAGGAACTCAGGTTACAAACCCTCAGTGGCAGACAGCCTATAAAGGAGGTCTCTACAGGGCAGGAGCCCCAGTGGCCTGAGTTTCACTCGAGTGTCTCACAGCCTAGGTTGTTGCTTTGCAGAGCTGGGGGGCTGCCACAGCTTACTGGACTGGTGTAGCTCTTGGGTGTCCTCTGCCAGATGCAGTCCTGACTAGCTGTTCTGGAAGATGCTTCCACCATGTGGAACTCTTGGCTCTGGTTGTTGCTGGTGTAGGTCTGTCCATGGGCAGCACCTCCAGAGGTGAATGAAACCCATCTGTGTCTCTAGTGACAAGAGGAGGGGTATCAGTGGGTTGTGTCACCATGGCTTAAATTTTCACATAAACCTCTAAATCCTCTGGTGTCAATATTCTGTTGCAGCTTAAAACATGTGAATCTTCTTGCTGAAATCGAGCTGCTATATTCCTTATGCAGCCTTTAATTAGAAAAATGTGAAAAAATACCTTTCATAAAAATGTTCTGACCTACCAGTGGCCTGTGCCCTTGAAAAAACCCATCCCTGGAACAGTCTTGGCATGCTTTGTTGGTTCGGATTCTGGACTAGGTTTTTATTACTTGTTCAGATAGCTTCCTTGGTTTTGGAGGGTGTTGCCTGGCTGGTTGCCATCATCTGCTCGAAGTTCAGCAGAAGTAATTCAGCAGAGACACATGTATGTCCTGTATAAAACATTACAGGATTTCTAGGATGATAAATTTTACATGCCTGAAAGTATTTACATTGCAGCTGGGACGCACTGATGCTATGAAGGTGTGAAGATCAGAGGCAATGCTGAAACGATTTCACTCATTTACATATTCTCTTGGTGTATTTTTTTATGTATAATTTTAAAATATTCCATTTTCAGGTAATCTGTATGCTCTCCTGGTGTATTTTTTTGATGCATAATTTCAAAACATTCCATTTTCAGGTGACAATGGCCAGAATTGGGATTAATGAGAATCGTTCAAAGGAAACGTGTGAAACGATACTTTTCGCTCTCCGAATGGCCACGTGGAATCAGATTTTAGATCCCTGGGTGTATATTCTTCTCCGCAAGGCTGTACTTAAAAACCTGTACAAGATCACAAGGGGATGCTGTGGTGTGCACATTGTAAACTTACACATGTGGGAACTCAGCTCCATCAAGAATTCTTTGAAGGTTGCAGCAATATCTGAGTCACCAAGTTCCAAACAGATAAACCTGCAGCCGCTCAACTCGATGGGACAATGAAGTTTGACACAGTCTGTGAAGAGACAGTGGAGGCAATGCTCATAACATGGGCAATACCTTAAAGGGAATCCCAAGGGTCAGTGGTTTGGCATTTGTTTTAAATTGTGAGTGGTTTGCTATTGTTGCTTACTGGTTTGATATTGCTACTCCAAATGATGCCTTTGAATGTTTTAATTCCCTTTAGAATACATCCCTTCCAGAAGTGGCAGTGGAATGATAAATCATCCGTATGTCTCCCTTCCAGGTACTAAAGTGAACAGAGTTTCTTTTAGTACTCCCCACCAAACCCATTACCTTAGCAGCCATCTTAAGAATGGATACAACTGCAAAAGTAATCTCCAAGGTGATTTTTAAAAGGGGTCAATTTTACCTACCAGAGGTAACCACCAACCTTTGTGGAGTCGCTGCTTTCTAGGATAAAGTCCAGCATCCTTTCCATGAGGGTATTCTTTGCTTCTAGGCATTGAATTTACCAACTGTATATATAAAAGGCATTTTGTTTGTGCCAAGTTTATGAAATGATCCACTTTGCTTGGTTCATTTACTTGACCTCTTAATTATTTACTGTTCCATGAATGTTTGGGAGAGCTGCAAACTTCATCAGTGTAAGTGTTCCTTTCAACTTACTAACAAAACCCAAGGTTCCCTTTGGGACCACAGAAGCAGATCAGCTCAGCTTGCTTAGTTAAATTTTCAGGTTTATTGATGAGTTTTTAGTCTTTTCAACAGATTTTGTTGAAGCTAACAGGCATAAAACAATGGTTAGTCTGTAAAAATAGGTTTTCCCCTCCCTCCTAAAATTGAAGGACGATTCTGGAGCGTTCCCCTAGTGCATATACTGAAATGCTTGTGTGGTACATCTGCGTCATTTTAAAAGGTCACATGTGTCTCCTGAAAATGTGTGTGACCAAATGAACATCTCTGCATGGAACTGCTTTGGGAGCATGGCTTTGTTTGTGAAAGCAAACTGAATGCTCAGTTTTTGCAGGGTCTGTGTCTGAAGAGCTGCGGTTGTTCAGTATATTTGAAGGTATCAGAAGGTTTCCAGGACTCCACACAGAAGGCCCTTCCCCTTTAGTGCTGCTAAAAGAAGCTTTGGTTTTTGTGACTGTATGCTCTTCAGAAGCAAAAACTGAGCAGTATTGTTTTAAGAGAGAAAGGTCTGTGTTATTTTTACCTACTTTACTTCAAATAACTACATTAGTGAAGTGTTCTGTTTCAACAAAGTAGTTAAAAACAGGTTCACCAAGAAGACAGTCTGAGGGACCAAAACTATTAAAAAAGTACAGATTCATGTTGTATGTGAGAATAGTTTATGTTAGAAAATAAAAACCCGAAAGGTTGAAGTATTTCATTTTTAAAGCTATTTCCTTTTTGTTTTAAAAAAGTTGAAAAATAAATGGGTTAAATAACCCTGTAGTGAAATGGCTTAATTTACCCTAAAGAACTTCTGTATGTGATTTATTTTCTTGTCATAGAGCTGTAAGCCATGCACAGATTAGATGCTGGTTCAATTTTTGCACCGTTGCTTCACATGAATTGTGCTGAAGTCTGGAAGCATTCAGTCAGTGCTCAATTTGGCTTTTTCATTTCGTAGAATGTGATATCAGTGTATCTGTTGACATAAATTATTTGTTCTTTATGGAAGATTGCTGTTTTAACAGCTGCAAAAAAATGTTGGTTTGTAAATTGTTGAGATATTTGATTGGTGAATGAAGCTCGACAATGTTCCATTTTGTTATGTGAATAAATGTAGCTTGTGTAGTTCATACTGGTTGACTTGTAAAACAAACAGAAGTTTATATGTATATGTGATTTCTTATATTTTGTGTACAAATACATATTGGATGTAAATTCTAAAGCCTCATTAAAGTTACCAAACTGTATCCTGAGAGTTATGGTATTTTTGTGTAACAAAAGAGATCCAAAGTTTTTAAAGATAATCCTTATGACAAAAAAGCCTCACACTGGATTCAAGCCAGCTACTGCCATTCCCACGTGTGCTCTCAGGTGGGAAGGCCGGTGAGAATTCAGATAGGAAATACCAGTGTTCATACACTTTTCTGCAGGGCAGTTGGTGGTCTGAGACAGAAAAGATCAAGTTCTGATGACCCATGCTTAGAAAATGCAAATGAAAGTGGAGCTGAGGGAATGCAGTGTTTGGCACAAAAGTATTTATATCCAAATAGCTGCCAACATGTTTCACATACACGATGAATCCTGAAAAAAAAGCGTGAGTTTTGCTGTTAATATTTTGTCTTGCTCAGTGACATGATAACCTGCAGAGACAGCTCAGGTTATGGTCACCCAAGGATCTGTTACCACTGATAGTGGATGGGTTATCATTGTATTTCATCTCAGGGGAGAGTCAGCAATGTGCTGTGTTGTATGAATAGTTATATGTTTTATGGAATATGAGATTATGGAGAAACCAGAGGGATGGCTTCACATTAGGATCTGAGTATTGCCCAGGCAGGGAGCAAAGGACAGTCTGTTTAGCAATGTGCTGATGGTCTCTTTAGAGGCTGGGTAACAATGTGAGCAGTCATGAGCTGCCTATTTACTGCTGGCAATAATTAGTGCCTCCTGAGCAGACTGGGGCAATAAGTGCTCTGGTGGGAAGAAAGTGAATCTCATTTCTGACTAATGACTGAAGAAATCCTCGGGGTGGGAGAATATTTTAAGCTAATTGGGATCTTAAGCAATGGCAGGCTATATAAGGCAGCACATTATCCCAAAATGAGGCCCTAGCCTGCGTTCAATAAACGTGCTGAAGCAAAGAAACCATCAGTAACTACTTGCTCATCACGGGGATTATGCAAATATCTGTAATTTGTTACCTGGATACAAGGATAGAGAGCAAGGTTCAAGGCCTTTTAGATCTGATTCTTGAGACAAAGTGTCCACCTTGTGTACTTTTTCCCCAGATATCTATATAGAAGTGTTTTTATTAGTTTAGTTTGATATGTTAGGAACAGTTTCAGCAATGGCAATATGTACCAGTTCTGTAGCCATGGTGATCCTTTAGAACAAGATGTTGGGACCTTTCAGGTGTACCTTGTCTGCCAGTACACTGCTCTAGGATGTTCCGGGTAACACAGCACTTCACTGAGTAGCACCATAGATTGGCATGAGATGTAATTCTCAACAGTTGGGTCCTGGGAAAAGTGTGCAAATCCCAAGGGAATTTACAACACCTATTGTGACTCTTGTTGCTTCCTAAAGACAACCCACGTGTCTTTCAATTTAAATTTTTGCAATTTGTCACCATTAAAAATGGCAAAACTGATCCTTCACTTCAGCAGACAATGACTTCAATTAAGTCTTGCTACATTATATTGAGGTAAGTATTTACCCCTTGGACAGACACTGTTTTCCTGCTGAATGTGAGTTAATTTTGATACTAGGAAATTTTTAAATACTAATAGTATAATGCTGTGTCAAAAGTGAGATAAAAGAGGAACTGCTTAATATAAGCAGTTGCATTTTGTGTTCCTGAGATAACCCTGAGTTTTCTACTATGTGATGAGGAATAGCTGCCACAAAGAAAAACCCAGTTACGAGTTCCAGTACTCCTTGGCCAGCTAATTATTATCTATCTCAGATGGAAAATATTGCACATTAGTGCTATATTGATTGGTTCAGTAACAACATGCTTTGTATTCTCATAAAAATTACTTTTCAGAGGTGTGTTGCTCCTTAACCAGTGGATGCAGCAATGTGGGGAATGGTGGTGGCAGGTATTTTGTGCCTCACACATTCTTGTCTTGAACACTGGAGCTGGGTAAACAATGGGGACAATATCATAATTGATTCTTTGCATAGAAAAGCCACTATCACAGCTTGGTTTCTGATCATCATTAATACATCCAGTTGGATGATTTGGATGCAGGCCTTTTTCTGTTGTAAATATAGCAATTCAGACTATCAGGTAAACTGTTTTTTCTCTACCAAAGTTTGCTGTTGATTTTACTCAGCTGGTTTGTGGGAGGAGGTCAGCCTGATGAGCAGGACCTACACTTGCTTATTATTATAGGATTCTTAAATGTAACTCCCAGATTAATCAACTCAGACTTTCTCCAGGCTTTTCCAAGCTTTTGTGGTTATTCAAACTAATTAGGTCACAGTTAATTCTTTTGGTGAAGGCTGAAAGGCAATGAGAGTTGCTAATCTTTCTTGTCTGTTATTGGTTCTTCCTTGGTAAGTAGGGATCCGTACTTTTTCTAGTTTTCACTTCACTTTACTAGTGTTTGGGAAATCAAAACAGATCTGCAGTCTGACCTTCATGTAGCTGGTGTCCTGCTTTTTTTTCTTTTTTTTTAGGAATGCCATTTGTATTTCAAAGGGGCAGGCAGTGCAATCAAGGAATGTATCTACTGTTGGAAACCTAGGGATTTGATCGAAGTGCCTGAAAATTGTACAAGCCCGAAACCATTAGGTCTTAGTACAACTTATTAATAAGAAACAAGAAAATAAATATAATCTTTGCAGGAAGTTACAGGAAGGATTAATAACACAAAAATGTCAAATGTCTCGCAACTGTTTACAGTAATAGATTTGACCCCCCTCGTGGGGAGAAAGGCTTCCTGTAAACATTTCAGCAACTCCAAATGATGATACTTTAAATTTATTTACTTCACTTGACCCTTTTTTCTACTGCCTCCTGTAAACAAGATGACGTCTGAACTGATTTGACAATGGTTAAATATTAAAAAAAAATAATTTCGGAAGCAATTTTAAAAATTTCTTTAAAATTAGGATAAGTTAAAGAGTGACAATGATATATGTAGGACTTTGTTTCTTAGCAACACATTCATGGGGTCTTTAAAAAGAAAGTCCTGTGGTTGCAGGAATATAAACTCATATCTATCTAGCTGTTTAATTTCAGCACCATGGTTGCAAAATAAATACTTGCCACAGAAGTTTACAAAGATAAATCCATTACATTTTTTTTAAAAATCTACTTCTAGTTGGAGGTTGACAAGTTAAAATTCTTGAGGCAAAAAATTGTTATCAGTAAAACATCTCTACCAAGTAGCTACCATTCCCAGCAAAAGCTTGTGTATGTATTTACTGTCTTCTGAAGACAGCAGAAGACAAATACTTTAAATTATGTGGTAAATTTTAAATAAGATATCTGTAATCTGAAACAGTTTTTTTCATTGGATTGAATGTTTCCATCCTATTTTTGCTTAAGACGCAGAAGACAGAGCTGTGTGGAAGAGAGGGCTCCAGCAGGGGAATTTAGAACAATCCATGCCAAAGCAGCCTAGTAGATTGGAGTGAAACTTTTGCAATGACACTTGGACAAGTGAGAAAGTGTGAATTTAATTTCAGGATTCAAGTTTTTTGTGCGTATAATCCCTGACAAGCAGTGACTTTTAGTAGTTGCTGGGATGCCTTAATTTTCATCCATTAAGTTCCCCAGATGGCTAAAGCACCACATGCTACCTGCTGCTCCTTCTCACCTGTGTAACACAGGCACAAGGGAGAGATGAAGACAGAACTTTAATCTGTGATTGCCTGAAGCAATTCAACTGCAGCTTCCCAAAACAGTAATTTGACATTTGTCATCTGCATTGAAGAAAATCTATTTTGTCTTTAAACTGAAAAAGGATAGGTTTAGATTAGATATTGGGAAGAAATTCTTGACAGTGAGGGCGGTGAGGCCCTGGCAGTGAGGTTGTCCAGAGAAGTTGTGGATGCCCCATGCCTGGAAGTGTTCAAGGCCAGGATGGATGGGGCTCTGAGCAACCTGGTCTAGGGGAAGGTCCCTGTCCATGGCAGGGAGATTGGAACTAGATTGTATTTAAGGTCACTTCCAATCCAATCCAGGTATGATTCTAAATGATTTTGTGTTCATTGCACAAATTCTCAGCCATATGTCCATCACACTTGTTATCAGCACAGCTAATTGTAATCTTATGTAAGAATTGTTTTTACACAGAAATGTCAGTCTTTGTACCTTGATCTTCTCTTCCAAGGAATCATTAATCCACTTTAGTGAGAGACTATAATGCTTGCTGTGGTGTTTTATTGGTTCAGTTGATCCCGAACAACCATGTTTCTCCCATGAGCCTTTGTAAGCTGTTTCGAAAAGTTCTGATTTCAAAGAAAGTAAAAAATAAATTGTCAAGTGAAAGTGATCATCATTCGTATTTGAAAAGTTACTTTCATTCTTAAAACACTTCAAGTCATCAAGTAGGAACTATGCTTTTTTCTATAATTAAGCAGGGATGGTTCTTCCAACTTGTTCTTCCATATTAAGAAATAGCCGACTCACTATACCTAAAAGGATGCTATTTTTTTCAAGGGAAAAAAAAAGTCCAAATGAATTATTGTAACAGGGTTATCCCAATCACAAAATACCACCTACTGCGTCAAAAAACTATTTTTGATCAGGAGTTTGTGTGGTGTATTGTGCTTGTGGTAAAATGTCAGTAGTACGTGATAATGAGCTGAGTTTAGGGTGGTAATAGGTAGAAAAACAGCATTCTGAGTCAAAACCTTGCTAAAGTTATATTTGAGTGCTGGTGGCTCCTGCCAATGTAGTAATTAGTGTTGTACAGTCATACATACTGCTGTATTTGGCTTAGTTAATTTTTCTTTCTCAGATATATAAATTAGAAATGTCATTTTAATTTCAGAGCTGTGAAGTGAATAACAGGAGACTCAACCCAGGATTATTGGGCGTTTCTGATGATATTCGCAATTATTTGCATGCATTTTAAATTTTATTCCATAGAAAAGGCTTAGGAAAAGTAAATCAAATCAAGAATGATGTCAGACTGTTGAAAGTACATGTCTGAGTCTGATCTTGGTGCTAGTGTGAGATTTGGATCCTGTTGATTGTAAGTAAGATCACAAAACATCTGCAAAAATCCTGGATGACAGAACCAAGCCAATATAACTTCATAAAAGGCTAAAAAACCTCGAGTGTGGTGTTGTCTGGTATACTTGTTTTCAGAAAAACTATGCAAAGAACAGATGGGGAAAGTTACAGCTGTAGCCATTTGGATTTCAAAATAGCTTTGACAGAGTCCAGTGCCATGGCCTGAACGGATGAACTTAGTCCATATCTCCACATCTTAATCTGTATCTCCAAACAAGGAGAAAACTTGGCTGGAGGTAAGGAAAATGGTATAAATTGGGTTAAATGATAGTGTCTTACACATGCCAGCAGAATTCCCAGAAGAGGTACTCCTTGTTATTGTGTTCCTGCCAGGAGTCAGGGCAATGTGGTAGCGCTTCCTGTCTGTTTTATACTGCACATTGCTCCAGAAAGACCCCAGATAAATCCCACTTGTCAGCACTCCCCACCTTCTTCTGGGTGATGCTCCAGTCTTTGGGGTGTGATGCTTCAGCAGTGGCAGTCTGACAAGGCCCTTCAGCGGCGGGGGATGTTGCTGATCCCATTGGCTGTGATATGTGAGCAGCCTCGGAAGGCTGGGTGGAGCAGCCGAAAACCCTGCCAGTCCCCAGCATCTGCAGATCCACTCTGCAATTTCCCTGGTAGGTGAAATCTCTTATTTTCACTCTGGCCAGAATGAGAAAGGTTGGTCTGAAGCCAGAATGGTGAAATGATTGTGAAAAAGGAGAGAAATCACTCCTGTAGTAGATTATGTTTTAATAATAAAATCTTTCACTTGAAATACAGTTCTGTAAGAACACGTTGCTCAGAGGGCAGCAGTAATAATGCACTCAGTCCTCAGGGGGACTGAGGCCACCCAAGAGCAATAACTAATTATAAATTTTCTCACCTCAAGTCTTACTGTCTTTGTGCAGTCAGGGCAAGGAAGTTTCTCAAACAAGCCTGTGTGGTCAGTAATTCCTTGTCAAGGGATTCCACTACTGTGTAGCAGTCTCATAGAGAGATGAAGAAACAGGAGTGAAATATCTACATAAATTGAAGGCATATTAACATTTTCTATGGAAAGCAGCATTGCTACTTTTGTGAATTTGAAGATAAATGAAAGCAGATCTGGGGGATTTTTTGATGGTATTTCTTATGTTCTGCTACTTGTTATGGGAGAAATTTTCATTTTGTTTGTTATGAAAGCGGAACTCATTTCTGAGTAAATCCCCATATAGTAGAGTGCTCCTTCAAATTCAGATTTATTAATTGCAAATGATGTCCAATTGAAACTGAATGAATTATTTTTACTTACATGGAAAACCAGTGTAATCTGTAATCAGAACATACTACTAGGAAAACAATCCATTAGCAAGAGGAAAAGCTATGCCTAGCATTTTAATCAGCACTCTTATTGCCAAACTATCTTGTAATTTCTGTATTTCATCATTCCTTTATTTTTTATGCCTCTTTCTTGTCCATTCTAATTGCTTTATATTTTTAGTGTCACTGGTGGGGTTTATGGTAGGAGTAATGAGAACTGACACTGTTACCCTTCTGGTACATTTTTCTATCCTGGATCCTTCTCCCAGCTTTCCATCTTTGCTGCTTATCTTTGGGATGATGAAGTGCTCATCTCCTCGACTGTTTTGTTCATAAGCAGCTACCAGCAAAATCGGAGTACTATGTCTTTCAGAATAAGAAGTGATGCAAAAATACCGAGTTCTGGCAGAATAAATCAGCTGAGAACCATAATCAGTCAAATGCACATGGCAGAGGACTGAGCATAACACGGTACACTGTGTTCTCAACCCTGCAAATTCACAGCTGGTGTCCTCTTAGCCTGTCTGCTTGCAGATCAAGGAGTACAAGGACAAGTGCTGTGACTCTCACCTTTTTGAGAACATTTCTGATTGGAGGGCACATTCTCAGTAGAATTAAGTTTCTGATGGTGGGACATGAACAGCACCTGGTAGGCCCATCCTCTTACTGGATGGGTCTGCTTGGCCAAGGGAATTCAACCAGCTTTGCAGCAGTTTACCTGCTTTTACCAAAAGGAACAGCAGTGAGAACCAAAGATAGTACTACTGATAAAATGACTTTTATGGGCTGTGTTTGCTAATACTTTTTTTTTTTTCCTTCCCCACAGAATTAACAAACATTTATTACTTCTTGCAGAAAAAATGAGAAATGATAGTGGTCACATGCTAAAAATGGGTTCTCCAATGTCTTTTCGAATTGCTGTAAACTCTGCTACCATTTTAGAATGTCTTGTTCTACTTTGGGGATGAGTTATACTTACTGTGAGCAGCAGTAAATTATTCCACTGCTGCTAAGCTGTGATTATTCACATCACAGATTTTCATGAGTGCCTTGTGTCTGCTCACCCTGCTTTAATGCCTCAAGTAAACAAGACAGTCCACAACTCCATAGCCTGCCTAAGATAAAAATAAATATGTGAGTAGAATTAAAACAATGATGTTCAGTCATGTCTCTTGTGCTGGAGACAGTATGTTCAAATTTTGTCATCAAAAGGAAAGGAGGGTGTGGGTGAGTTTGTGTGCCATTAAAAATGTACATTTCTGCCCTTTGTTCTTTTTGACTCTGCCCAGTTTTTTTGTCTGGATAGAAAACAATTTATTTATATTTCAAATAAATTTTGTATTTAAAAATCCCCTACAGCCACAAAGATCTCACAAATATTTATCAAAATCTTTAAAATTACCTTAAATTTATTATCTGTAAACAAAATCTCATATGCATTAAAGGACTAACCTGGCAGGGATCTTCTTGACACATTACAAACCATAAAAATACTTTTAAGAATATCCCAAGGCTATAAATTAGCTCATCAGAAGGCTTTATTGTCTTTCATCCAACAACAAAACACAGAGGTCTTCTTCAGTGTCAAAACTACACATTTTTATGCCAACATCCCAAACTTCCAGCCAGCTTTGTTCCTCCAGACTACATATCTTTCCAATTCACTCAAAACTCTTTGCATGATAATTGTAACTAACTCAAATCATTCTAGTTGAAAGTGTTGTGGGATTCTAAGCAGAAAGGAAAAGCTTGTGGAGTGGTTAGAAAAACCAAGACAGAATGAAGATTTCTTTTTTTAGGCCAACTTAAGAGAATTTGAAAAATAATGAAAATGATCATATTTATTGAAAAAAACCCTGTCTGGTTATTTTCAAAATATTAGTAATAGGCATAAATTCAGTCACAACTGAATAGTATATAAGTTTCTGTGTTCACTAGTAGCTTAAAAATGTAATGTATTACTGTTTTTAATGGTCATAACCTGTTTGTTGTACTACTGTAGCACTCAGGGTAGATATGCCAAGTGCAAGACGTCTTCTAACGATCCACATTGTTTTTTATTTGTGAGATCTTGGGATTCTCAGTACATGTAGAACGAGACACAGAGTTCTGAAGACAGTTCTGAAGTGAGAACTTTTACTAATACCTAGTTTGAATTTATTTTTATTCTGTTTTAACAGAAAAAAAGTTTTTTGAAATTACTTGAAAGGTGTGATACAGATTTATGTAAAGTCCAACTTTCCAATACACTTCAGAAGTCAAAGATGATTGAAAAACAGTTTGTTTTACTTTTCCACTTATTATTTCTTATTACTTGGAGTGTAAATTCAAGGGCTGTCCTCTGTGTTGATGCCATGTTTTGGTTGTTGTAGTTTTTTGTGGGTTTTATTTTTTTATTTTTTTAATGTGCAAAGAAATGTAGCTTTTGATTCTCTTGAATGTTCAGGAATATATTTGGGCACTGAAGCCATGGGCATCTTTTTTAATGATGTCACTATTCTCAGTGAGGAGATAAAGGGATTTGCTTTCAATTATATGTCAGTAAATTTACAGATGTTTAATAATAGTTCTGTAAAAATAAAGCAGTACAGCAGTAAAAACAGGCAAAGAGGTTCACATGATTTTCATTTTTTAACTATGATTCAAACTCATCCATAAAAAACCCTATGAGCTGTTATAGTTGAAAGGCAAAAGTCCTCAGAAAATGCAAGGCTGTATTTTTAAGGCTCCAAAAGCCACAGAACTCCTTTGATATCCAACAACTTTGACATCAAAGTAAGTAGGTCTCCTTGTTTCCATCAACAGCTGTGGCAACTGTGTAAGTCTGTGTGGTGAATAGAACAGCATTTATTTCTCAAGCCTTGAAAGTAAAACAACTTGAAAGTAAAAACTTGAATGTAAACAATGGAGACCTTGGTGTCCATTGCTTAAGTTGTGGTTACTTTACTTGGGAGGGGGAGCCCAGTTTGTGTAACAGCAGATTATAAAAGTTCAGAGTCGAAACTGTGGAAACAATAAGGAGTTAGGAGAGATGCCCTTATCTGTATGTCATTAGCAGAATTGTGTCTGAGTGCATACACTTCAGCCACAACTGTGCTTTCTAAAGCATTGACTTATACTTTATTCATCTGCTTTGGAATAATTTGTTGAGGGCAAGAAATTACTTGATTTGAGCTGGTACAATAAAGATAGAAATGTAGATAGGTGTTAATATGCTTTTAAATGGCTATTAAAATGAGGGAAGCATGATTAAATCTGCAGAGAGATTCAGTTTTCAGTTAGATTCTCTTCTCACCATGATGTAAACAGAAAGCATTTAATGGAAAAAGAAAACCACACCAAACAATTTAAGGACACACCAATGCTTCATGTTCCAGTGTGCAGTGGAGTGATACCTTATCTAACTTCAAATACCATAGGCAGGAGTATCAGGAACAGTGTCCATGCATTACAAAGCCTTGCAAGACAGGCAGGCTGGTTGTAACGGAATCCAAGAGATGGCCTTGCATTCATTCAGGAAATTGGTTCATAAATGTATATGGTTCAAATGAATATGAAAGAAATAAGTATACTGTAAAACTGACAAATTTGTTCAGTGTTCTAGCTGAATTAAAATGATTGAGCCTATATATAATTACATATCTAAGTCATATCGTACAAATAATACACAATCATATTACTTAGTAGTAGATTTAATAATTGCAAGAGAGATAACATTTGCTAGCAAGTCGTTTTCATGTAATCTAATACAGACCTCTTGTATGGCTGTGTTAAAAGGGGCAGGAATTTAGATCATGTTTCTGGCTCAAATGGCAGACGAAACCTGTCTATCTGATTTTTTCTTTTTTTTTCTGTGAATATGAAATAGCAGTATAATGTTGACCTGGAAGGAAAGAGCAAGCAAAAGTAGGGATTATAACACAGTGACAGCCAGGCTTGCTGAGCAGATGCACATACTCTGCCTTGAGATCAGGCAGGAAATGGGACACTGTGGGTCAGGTCAGCAAACTGAATGAGAATTCCTAGCATCTGAGGCAGATCTGAAAATGGGTAGGTGCATCACAGTCATTCAAGGCGGTGTCACTCAGGTTCTGGCAATGCCATCTCAGTCCTTAAGAGACTCTGTGTCTCAAGTATAATGTTCATAATCAGCTATCTCATCCCTTTCCTGCTCCTTGTATGGCAGAGGAGGGTAGGTGAGCTGGGCAGTGGCTGGACCCTTTTGTCTGATAATGGATTATGTGTCCCTGAATCCTCACAAAGAATATTCACTGTCTATATACGTTTGCAAGGAGGTGGTAGTGTTTTCTATCGGCCCATCTGTGAGACTCCATGAGAACTCCAAATACAACCAGTTGCACTTGCTGAAGTTTGAAACATTAACCTTTTGCTTGAAAAGATCATATTGGATGGCTTTCTGGGGAGAGTCTTTTTGGGAAAAATTCAAATGAAGCAGTTCAGTTGTCTGTGGAGGTGGGCCTGGGGAATGATATGTTATTTGGCTCACAGCTGGTGGGGAAAAAAGCTAAGGATTGTTTTGTGGTGCGTATGTATATGCAGTGTAAAATCTGGCTGCAAAGGCTGCCTAAATTATTAGGAATTTTCTAACTTCTGAGTGCTTAATTTTAAAACCTTCATATATGTATAAAATGCACCAATATAATAGTCACCCTGCTACTTTTATTGCTGCAGAGGGAAGAACAAAACATTTCTGTCCTCTGTAAAAAGGGTTCTTATTT
This sequence comes from Formicarius rufipectus, assembly GCA_013399695.1. Classification (NCBI taxonomy): domain Eukaryota; kingdom Metazoa; phylum Chordata; class Aves; order Passeriformes; family Formicariidae; genus Formicarius; species Formicarius rufipectus. The sequence goes on along the minus strand of VXAU01005779.1, from coordinate 435,116 downwards.
GCATCATTTTAGCTTGACATATTATTATCCTCATCTGAAACACTTTTATTACTTATGTTGTAAGTTCTTCTTGGAAGGCTGTTTTGACTCTTCACTGATTTCAATTTACCTAATAGATCATTTAATTGTGTTTAATATTGACCATCTTTTTACTCATTTAGAATTAGGAAATCACATGAGAAAATGTGATACTTTACCTATAGTGATGCAGGGCATTACAGTGTTCTAAGTCAGTTTAAAAAAAGGAAAACATGATAATATATTTACTAATTCCTGCAATCTGATCTCTATTAATTTTTAATTGCTATTTCTAAATGAAATAAGTTTGTTTTCAGTTTTGCTGGTTACTGCCAGGAAAAAAACACAAAACCCAAACCCAAACACTAAAATGCTTCAGCTAGAAACCCAAAGACTTTGTCTTACTGGAATTTTGGTTCTTTTTGAATGATTGTGTATAATTCTGTAATTCCTTGAGATAAGTGGTATTTTATAGGTAAGCCAATGCACAAGGAACTTGCACTAGAAGCAGTAAGTTTGAATATGTGTTGCCTATTTCTGAGATGAGGTTTCATGATTTCAACTGCTTTTTTTCCTGAAAAATATTTTATTAAAATGATTGGCTTTTTTTTTTCTTTCTGAATAAATATTTTCTGATGTGATAAATTTCTAGATTCTTCTAATCAGATGGCAGTGGTTTGCCTTTTAAAGTTGTGAGAGGTGGCCTCAGACATTAGGACCAACTGTCCACTGTGGCATCCCAAACCTTGAAGGGACTGCACTTGCGAAGGTCAGAGCTTGTACTCAGACCACCCCTCATTAAGCACAGGTGCTTCCCACAGCACAAAGAAGAGAAAAGGGATTTTTATTTCTGCCAGGCCACTCTTTAGAAAATCAATGCTCCCATCTTTATCCAGACTTCTGAATGGAGTTACTGTTCTAAAATGCACTGGGAGAAGAGATGGAGCTGCCTTCAAACTAGGCAGTATTTAGTATTTTAGACTGTAATTGTTAAACTGTTGAGAGCCTTATTTCAGAAACAGAACTTAGAATTCATTCAGTGCTTTGTTTGAGAACCTTCCAACTTTATTCCCTCACATTCCTGAAGAGCACTCATATCACCAGGAAAAATGTTCGAGTCTGCTGAGGCAGAGAAGGGAATGAAGTTGCGTTTCCCCCACCTTAGATGGAGGCTACACTATGGATGTGTTTCAGTAGTGGAATATGGGCTAGTAAGAAGCAGCTGTTCCTTCACGTTGTGTCAAGAGAGTGAAACAGACGCTAATTCTTGCATTGTGTTTGAACCTGTGCCTCTGTATTGAGCATCCTACAAAACTGAAAGGGGGGGTCAGAGAGGGACATGGGCAGAAAAATTCCCAAACTTTGAAATTTGATCAGCTTCATAAACAGAATAAAATGCTTCTCAAAATTATGCAAGTACTCTGCAGGAAGCCAATGTACTGGGCTTCCTTCCTATCCTGCTCCATGATCCCTGCTGTCATACTGCTTACACTGTGGAAAAGAGGTATAAATCTAAGCTGTTTTTCTTTCCCTCTGCATGTACCTGGGGCTTTTGGGGCTTGGTGTATTATCAGGATCACCAGAGAGAACACTTTGAGTCAGACACTTGTTATATGGTGGGATATGTAAATTTTAATAGTGTTGCACAGAAAAATGTGCTACAAAGTATATTCCTGTACTTCGTGTTGTGACTGAAATGGGTTTAAACCCATAAGAGTATAGATTCATTAATGGCTTTCAATAGTGCTTGTATTAGCGTCGATAAGTTATTTAAGGGATTTAGTCAGATTTATTAACATATTTTAAAGTTCTTCTGGCTGAGTGAGACAGTGGAATTCCTGTGAGTTAGGCATTAACTGAACTTGTCATACTGGTAATTACTTTTTTTTGGTCAATGTCAGAACTTTGTTTTTGAAATGCAAAGGATTTTGTCTAAAAACATGAGGAAGCACAGAAAATAATTCTTTAGTGCATAGGCTTATGAGAGATGATAACTTTTGGTTGATTCATTTTATACTACATATTTGTTATAGTTTTCATCCACTAATGGCCTACATTATTTTCTCTTTCAGATTCTGTATTTCAAGGCTATTATAAATGGATTATCTGCTTAGATTTAGTTGACCCTGATGGCGCTAATTTGACTGCGTCTGTTTGCTTCGGATTTTGTTTGTTTGTTTTGTTTTTGGCCTGTATATCAGCTTTCAGGAGATGTACAGATTAAAAAACCCATCCCAAACCCAAAACAATTAAGTGTAATTTTCTTTCCCATCTGCATTTACAATCCCAGAAGGATGAAGTTCATAGCTGAACAGATGGAGTCACTACAAACTATCACTATAGCTGATAGATTTTGAAATTACAGGGTGCTTAAAGCGCAGCTCTCCGCAAGGACGACACAAGCACTTACGAAGCCTGAGCCCAATGGGTAAATGTAGAGAGGCGATGAAAACTTGTTACACATGAGGAAAGATGGAATCACAAATTGATGTTCTTGTGGGACCATCAGTTCATCTTGTTTGTTTTGCTTCAGTGGTAAAATTCCTCACTTGGAGAGGAGCAGCCAAAATCTGCCTGGGTGATGCCAGGAAGAGCTGGAGATGTGCTCTCTGTCTCCAAAGTCCTGGAAAGGTCTAGAACAGAACAAAAAACCCCAAGCTGTTGGTCATAATTTCCATCTGATCCACAGGTTTAATGTGTAAAACAGGAAAATCCCTATTCATAAAATTATTCTCAAGTGTGCCTTAAACATATTATATCATTTTTAGGATGACTGAAAAATTCTGAATTAAGTAAAACTAACCAACCACACGTAAAACAAAACAGAAACAAATATTTAGGCCTGGTTCGTGATCCAGAACATTTTACTGGACACTGTGGCAACAAATGAAATGAAGGTAGGTTTGGAAATTTGACATGATATGTAAACAGAACTGTACTAGGGCAGCTGTAAGGAAATACTTTCTTCATCCTTTTTGAAAGAAAATGGAAAAATCCAGTGTGAAATTGCTTTAACCTAATTTTATTTTGTAATTCTTTTGCATTGTCTGGAAACTGTGTATCCAATAGAATGCTGTCTTTGTAACATATTTGTCTGTATAATAACGTTCCTGACAAATACAAACCAGGTAGGGTGTGGGTATTCATGTAAGTCCCAAAGCTTTCCTGAGTGTGCACCTCTTCAAGTTTAACATTTTAGAGGATAATTCCAGTGACAAAGATTTTTGAGCAAATCTGCCTTGGGGATGTCACATGCCTTTTCTTAGTTCAGCATCTCTCTGTAATGTTTTGAATGTGTATGGACTCTCTGGTGTGTGAAGCACAGGTGCATTGGTAGGCATTTGGAAATGCTCTGCAGCTGAATTTCAATATGGCATCTGTAATGATTTGTGAAACAAAGGACATAAGGTTCCTCTTTGAAGGATATTCAGGTTTACCCTAATTGTTTCACATACAACAGCACATGGAAATGTTATCATCTGAGAGATACCTGCTTAATTTTCTTGACAAAGTAGGAGGATTATGTTTTTAAGGGTGAATTTAAAGGTCAAGTAGTATATTAGTAGGTATATTAGTAAAGTAAGGGAAGAGAAGAGGGAGAATGTTTAAATTTTTACTAGCAAAGAAAACAAAAACTGTTATTAAAATTAATTTCTACCTTAATAGCAATACCATTTATGATCAAGTTTCACATATAGTAGCTTTAATTTACTAAAGGACAATGAGGAACCAGAATGAAAAGTAAAATGAAACAAAGCAAAGAATTATCATCACCATTCCTGTAAAATTCATATGGTTCAGGATCCGACATTTCTGGATATTTGCAATGAGAGTTTAGAAAGACCATAGAGTATTACTCTTTCAATACTTTTTTCTATTTTAAGGATATCAAGATCTATAAGTAGGTAAGATCTGTGATATGTTTTTAAAGCAAATAGTTTACCACAACCAAAGTCATCACATTTTCTAGTCTGAAGGATATGAAACATAAGCTGAAATATTTAACTTGGAACTCCCGAATGTACTATTACCTTCTAAACCATCATGAATTTAAAGAAGATGCATGTCACTGAAAGGATTAGTTTCAGACTTCTGTTTCTGTTTTCAAGTGGTACTTCTTTCCTTTGAAGATGTTATATGTAAAAAACTTTCCTGGAAGAGTTTAAAAGTGTAGCTTGTTGTCCTCTCTTGCACCTTGTTTTATGAGTAATTCTGGTGGATGGGGTTCAGTAACGCAGAAACAGTATAGACTTACATGCTGTTTTAGTGCTTTTTTTGCTAGCCTGGACATCCTCTCACCATAGCAAGCCCCATAGCTCCCCACTAGCAGTCCTTTAAAGGAGCTATTCCCATATCTGGGTACACATAATACTAGCAATTAAAGGTACAGTTTCAAATTCTTACTAGCACTTCATTACCTAAATTACCAGTTAATGTACTGTTACAGTTACCTTGCCTCGCAGGAGGAACTGCAATGTTCCTGAAAGAGCCTCAGAGCTGTCAGGAGAAGGCAAATTTTCTGCTCAGTGTTTAAATATGCAACGTGCTTATCCTCACTTTGAAATTAGCACCTCTCAATCAGTATCCATTCCTTCCTTCTACCTCAGTTCTGGGAATAAAATTAATTTTTAGCCATTTGTGTTTATTTCGACCTTATGGATCTGGATCATCTGCACTGACACACTCTGTTGTACATTCACGACAGTAGTATTAGCTTGAAGTATTAGCTTTAAGTGCAGACCCCCATCATGTGGATTTTATTTTTGTATTCCTTTTCCTCTGTATTTTCTCACTAATGTGAACAGGCGTCTCAAACAGTACACTTCAGTTCCAAGTCTTCAGTTAAAAAGGACTTTGGTTACTGACATTGTTTGCTCTGGGGGAGAGCTTTGTAGTTTTTGCAGTTTGTAAAATGTTACTAAAGATGGTTCAGCTAATTCTGTCAGAGAACTGGAGTAACACACCTCAAATGACATTGTGCTGAGAACAGCTGAAATTCACGCAGCTGCGTGACAGTGTGCTATGAAATCTGGCAAGTACTTCATTGCAGTGTCTTCCAGGTTTGAATGTGTTTTTAACTGAGGCTTTAAAGTGGTTTAAAATCCATCTGCTAGAATGCAGTGGTGGACAATTTAATTGTTTATATTTAGTATGTAGGGTAGTATTATAAATTCCAGATAATGAGAGGTGGTAGAAATATGCATAGATCAGTCATGATCTAGAAACTTTCTGGCACTTTGGAGTATTCCTTTGGCTTGGGCATTTGAGCCTGCTTAATGTTTAGCCAAGAATGTAAACTTTTAAATTTAAATGTTGTACTGCCTTTCAGATGTAGTCCATTTGTCTTCTGCTTTAATATTATTCACCAGTTACTGAAAAATTCCTTGGAGTTACTGTTACTCTTGTTATCCTTTCTGTTTATGCTGTGAAAACTCTGTTGATACTCCCAAATTCTTGCAAAGCGATAGAATCCTTTGAAGTTTTGCATCTTTCCCCAAATACAGTGATTTGTTTAGTGATATTTTACCCTTCTATTTTGTTTTGTAGTCTCGAAGATTGAAGTTAAAATTTCCATCCTTATCTCCCACATTATTTTGAATTCTTTCTCATTCTTGGTGTCAAAATACCATTCAGTCTTCAAACTTGACTAACTTTTGCTTGCCAACGAGTAATTCCTAAGAGTTCTAGTCCTTCTGAATGTCCTATGGTAGACCCAAACTGTAATACAGTCTGAAAAACTCAGCTCCACAAAGAGTCTTTGCTTTCAAGAAAGTCACAGTTTACTTCCACTTGATACTTTTAAAAAGATCTCTTGAGAATGTGAGTGTGATAGACATTATATGTCAGAACACAGTATCAGAGTTACTTGTCTTTATAACCAGGCCAAGGCCTATGGAAAACAGTCTCAGAACTAGCAATATCCAGAAATAAAACTACTTTATTTTTGTCTTCTTTCTTGCTCCACTCTCGTTGCTTCCTAATACAATCTTTGCTTTTGTGTTCCTCTATTTTGTGGTACTTTAATGCTGTTGGGACTTTTTTTTTTAAAGAAAATTTTAACTTGCTTTTGCCTACTGTGATTTTTTCCCCATAGTTTCACATAGGTCTGATGGAGACTTCCTTCAAAATGTCTTTTAGTTTCAATATCACTTGAGCAACAAGAGTCTTCTTCATTATTGATCCTAGATGCCTCATGACACTGTCTTTTATAAATTTTTATTTAGTAAGTTCTCTGAACAGAGAATCTGAACATCTGGCTCATCACTTTAGCAAGATGAAATATGCCATTCTCACATTTATGGTATGGTATCTGATGTAGAGACAGTCTTTTGTTTCTATTAATTTGTCAATATTTATCTAAATAAATGAAAATTATAATTCTGCAGGAAAAGGAGAAATTTTCCTTCTCTTTATGAAGATGAATTAAATAAAATAATTAATAAATTAAATAAAATTACCAATGCATGGTAATTTTATGAGATGGACCATAGGCTGTCCTTTATTTTCAAGAATAAGTAAACAAAATAAACTGCAGGAAACTAGGTAATGCTCATTTGCCAGGTTTTATCAGGTCACGACAAGATGAGATCCCATTGCCTGGTGGTCTAGCAGGGATTGAAGGTGCAGTTTAGGCCTGTCTTAGTTTCCACATCACAGTGCCATCTAAGAAGTTGCTGTTTCAGTCTTCTGCTGCATTTCTCTGTTTTCTGCCTGTGATTTTGTTCTTGCACGCACAGAAGATGGGGTGACATGGGTTGACAGATGGAGAGAGAACTTGGCCTTTAAGATTCAAATTTATGCCAGCTTCAACATCTGTGAATGCTCCATGCAAAAAGTAGCAAATGTTCACCCCAAGCAAGACATCCTCAGCACAAAGAATCTGCTGTTGAGAAGAGGCATGTAACTGAACCAGAGGAGGTCATCAGACACATCTGTGAAAGTGTTTACCTGACAGAATAAATTAGAAAAATTGTAACAAGGCAAGCCCAGCAGGAAATCACCGAGTCTGTATTTAGTTCTTGTCTCCATCTCAGGGTAGAGGAGAAAGGTTGCCTAAACCAGCAATGGCAGAGGCATGAAACTCAAATTACAAATTTGTGTCGTATGTTTTCTACTGCATGAATGTAACACTTTAACACATTTGGGTGTAGAGGTTTTACTGTTTAATGAAAGGCTGTCATGGAGATAATCAGGTTGCTACCAAAATTGAATCATGAGGGTGTGATCAGTGAACTGATGTGCAGAATGCAGGTGTTTGGAACAATTGCCCTTTGATTGCTTTATTATGGCTATGGGATTTATATTTTGTGCAAGAACTTTCCTAGATCTCTCCTGAGAGTTTCTCTATGCCAGCAGTTGCACTCTGTGCCTTTTCTCAATAGCACATTCCGTGTGTTTGGTGTGGCTGGTTCATTAAGCATATCTGCTCCTTTTTGCAAACTAAAATGTGTTGATACCTCTTTCCAGTCAGCTGTGAACATACTGTCCTCAGCTAGCACCTCTCTCATTTGTGCTAGGGACCAGAATGAAATGAAACTGCAGTGATAAAAACATCTAGACAAACTGTTTTTTCTTTCAATTTAACTTTCTCTCATCTCTTATTCTGTCTTAGCAGATTGATTTGAGATCATTTATGCAGGAGGAAAATTTTAAAACAGTAGTGTTTCAAGAAAGATTCAAAGGACTCACAGTAAAGAAACTAGGCTCATTTATTGAATTCCATGCCTTATTACTGGCCTGAGAAGTGAAAGGTAGGATTTATCATGGCTGGAGAAATCTCCACTCTATCAATGAAACAAGATAACAAGGTTCACACATATCGTCTCTGAAAGAACTAACTAGATACAAATTCAATTTGTCATTCTGGTATTTCAGACTATATTCATAAAGCCCGAGTTACAGAGCCTTACATATGTGCTTTAAATGAGTGTAAGAGAACAAATTGTGTGTTATTATTGACTGAAAATTCATCTCATGGAAGTGGTCTATTCGATAAAGTCATCAGGATAAACCAATTAACACATCAAAACCTAATTAGCAACAAGACCAAACTAATTATTATGTCATTAACTAGTATGGATTAGACTAAGAGGTGCTAAATTGCTTTACACCTGCTTATCACAAAGCCCTGTTCCTCAGGGAGACACTGATGTACTGAAGGTTAGTAGCATGAAATGGGAAAAAGAATATGGTTCTACTGGGGTTCAGTCCTGTGCCCTGGGCAGAAATAGCTCAATCACACTGAGATGGCTGACCTTATCTAGGAACATTACTGAAGCTACTGTTACGGATTGCTGCTGAAAAACATTTTGACTTAATAAAACAATCCCTTTTGGAATTTTTTTTTTTAACAATCAATAATATTTTGTTTCCAATTGCCATAAAATTAGTTTTTCAGCCTTGGTCAGAATATTCAGCACTGAAAAGATGTTCTTTCGTTTATCTCAGAATAGTTTCAAGATGTCATGACTTGACACAGAAAACCCAGATGGTTTTAATTCTGAAAATTGAGAACTAGATTTTGAACAGGAAAGTTATCTTGTTTGATGTGCATCCTCCGGAAGAAGAATAACAGAATAATCCCCCATTCTCTGCCAGACTGTCATTTATATGAAAAGATGAATTTAAACAGTTTTTGGGCATCTGTGCAGAGTCTTAGGAAGATCTTGAAGAAATCAGAAGAAAATTAATAAGTCACACAACTCTTGCATCTTTATCAACTATTAAATCCCCTATCAAACCTCTCAAAGTCAGATAATTTGCATTCTTCATATTCTTTCTTAAATACACATAAAAGGAACTGCAAATAGAACTTACTAAATATGATCTCAAAAATTAAGAGAACAGTCAGGAAATGCTAACTAATTTCTGCATAGATGTCTTTTTTAGAATTAATTTATTTTTTTTACCCAGCTCTGTGTCCTGCGACATACTTGTGTGCCATGCTCAGCAAACAACATGCTAGGATTTCTACACAAGTGTGGAGGAGAGCACTAAACCTCCAGGTTTGGTGGTAGCTGGCGTACTGGTCCACACAAGAGCTGAAGCAGGAAACTTCCTCAGAGGACAGGCTGCATATTACAACCTCTCAGCTCTTCTGAAGTCAGTGTGAGCCACTGTGGAACATGGGACGTAGGGAGAGCTCTCCCTTACTTGGATGAGTGTTCCTCTGAAAAGCGTTCCTGACTACTTAATCCAAACAAGGTATGTGATATTTCTCTCATAAATTTGAGTGTGAGTCTGCTATTTATGAATATGTTTGAATGCACATGCAATTTGAAAGCAAATACTGTTCAAATAAACTCACTTATGAGCCATATGGTATGGACAGATACAGATTACTTCTTTCCTGCTTTCTTGGTGTCTTTATATCCACAAGATATAAGAGCTGGGCCCAATGACTAACATACATGGTATTTTTCAGTGAGTTGACTCTCATCAGTACTTCACGTGGAGCAGCACTCTGTAAATACAGATTCAGCCATAAGTAAGGTCAGAGACTATGCCTGTGGAGGCTGTTTGTGTCAACTGCCTGGGGTATAAGGATTGCCTGCTGAAGGCTTTGGAATGCTCCCTGCAATGGAACCAGTTCATGTGTTGTGCTTAGGAGCAGATAGCAAGATGTGGCAAAAAGTGAGAGACCAAGAATAAACAAACATATTGTCATGAACTCTGGCCTCAGGATCCTGATGGAATAGGTTTAATCTGAATTTTCTGTGGGAACATGCTCTCTTTTGAGTGATGTTGCCTGACTTCATCTTTAGAAACAGCATATGTAGTTTTCTAGCCTTCTAACTTAGGATTGCCTAGTGAATTCATAAGCCAGTGTTACTTGGGTAGGCAATTCGCTTTAATCTGAAAATATTTTTAGAAACCTACTTGAAGTCCATGATTAAAAGTAATGGCATTGTATTATCAGACAATAATTTCCTTTCATAGTCATGTTTTATCCTTGGTCAAGGGAAGGCCTTTGGACTTTACTTCAGTATTCTGTGGGTATTTTTGTTCTGAAGGACTCAAGAGTCGTATCAAAGTCATAATGTATGATTGTAACCTGCTATATTTAAGCAGAACTTCTTTATATCCAGTGGACAAGGAGGTGGCATGATTGAGGTCATCTTGTTTATCTCTCCAAGAGAGCAGAAACTCTGATCATCATTAATCAGGAGTTTCAGCTAATAAGGCATGGGTGCAAGTGAAGGGAGAGACGGTGTTTTTTGGCTGACTGAAGTCAGGAGTGCAAGGGGGCTACAGAGTGGGGAGCACCCAGCCCCTTCCCACAGATGAATATGGATCTGCTGTGAGGCTCTGTCCTGCCTCACAGGGAATATCCAAGGCACATATCTTGTCCTTATTCCTGTGTTTAATTTTCCATTCTTGTCACAGTTGTCACTATAACCAAAAGTCAAAGTCACAGAGTTGCTCTTTCTCCCTTTTGGCTGTGTTTTCTTCTAATTCATATTTGGTATCGATGAGGGATTTACTGTGTCTGGTTCTGCTTCTCAGATGCTTCAGTGATGGTTCGTTGGAGCCTGAGAAAGGTGCTGTTGACATATCTTCTGGATTTTTTTTTTTTCAGCAGTGTGTGATTAACTTCTAAACATATGTATGAGCACATGAACACCAAACCTCAGTAAGACAAAATGGAGTATGGAAAGATCAAGCAGTTTAAACCTTCTAATGAGCTGGGAAACTATGACACAAAAGAGAAAGATTAGCTTGCCAAAAAAGAAAGGTGAAAGTAGAGTTCTTCTCTCATCTTCTCAGTTCAAGTTTTCTTCTTGAAGAAGGACTGGGTTTCTGCAGAAAAATCCAATTTTCAGCCTGTCTCTATATTCAGAACTTCCACAATACAATTTAATTTCTCAATTACTGACAATTTTTTTCAGTTCACATCTGACTCCTCAACAGATTTATTTTTTCCCTCATAAGTAAAAATTCTCGCTGGCAATTCCTGAAAGAAATGTTGCTTTTATATTGACATGTAAGTTATTCTTAACTGTATGCTGTACAGCTCAGTATTCTTGCTGGTAAACATTTTAATGTTTTCTGCTGTGGCACGTGCAGGTGTTGGTCTGTGAAGAAGTGAATTTCATGTTGTTGTTCTTTGTTGTATTTGTCACCGGAAGTGCCAAGTCTGACATATTTGAACCAAAAGTTTCCATACACTTTCCTTACCATTCCCCTGTAAACTCTGAATTTTTTATTTCAGTCCTGGAATTGTTGCCCATGTCCTAGTGCTCAGCTAAGAGTGAGAGGTACTTAGTTTGTCCTGGTTTTTTCAACCCCACTTGAGTTCAAAGTGTTTATGATGTACCCTTTAGATGTTTTGCTGTTTGATTAAAATAAAACCAACCAATCAAACAAACAAATTAACCCAGTCCGCTAACCTGAGCAGTCCTTTCTCCTGTGTTTGTGGAAAGGGGAAAAATTAGAACATTCAAACATCTGTTTTAAAATGCTGGAGAAGGCAAGGGATTTTAGTATATAAAGCTTGTGCTATCATGTGCCTTGAAAGGCTCACTTGAACGTTTTAAGTAACACTTCAACAAAGTATTTTGCAGCTGTTATTGCTGCCTCTTCAATTCAAAATATTATTTCTAGCAAAATTATTCAACAGTTGTGTTGTAGTCACTGTGAAAACCTCTCACATTCTGCTTCTGCAACATTTATTTTACCTACTATTTTTTTCCCCTAGGGAATCACAGAATAATATAGGTAGGAAGAGACCTCAGGAAATTGCTTGATACAAACCGCCAGCCTAAGTAGGTTTAACTTTAGATCAGGTTGATTAGGGCCTTGTATAGTCAAATTCTGATTATCCTCAAGGATGGAAATTGTAATGTTACTGTAAAATGCTCTTTGATTTCTGTGGTGTTGGACTTGGCCTAAACAGTCTAACACTCAGCATTCAGATGATCACCAAACCTGGGACTTCTGTAATGGATCTGTGGCTTGTGATGGATCTCAAAAACAAGTTGGATTTTCATAGATGTGTAGCCTTCAACAACATGATAAAACCATAGTGCTCAGGATTCAAACAAGGGATGTTTTCCTGTAATGGAACAATCTGTATTGAATCAGTTCCTCACTAATAAATACTTCATCAGTATTGCTGCTGTGCCGTAGTCCTCAAAGAGCAGATTATTGTGACGAGCCAGTTTTAATGTACATCTCAGTACAACTGTATGTTCTACTTGATGTTTGAACTTCAGTGACTTCACTTTCCATGAAATATTGTTGTAAATTTGAAGAGCATTCTAATATCTCTGTCTTTTTACTGACAGAAATTAACCTCAGAAATAAGGTTAAATATATTGAATAGCAGGACTCTGACATATAATACTGTAAGAGTAAAACCCATTAGGATGTGCTTTTGTTTTTATTTTTAATTTTTTTTGGTAGAATGTATACTCGTTGTGCACATGTCTATAAAGACTTCAGTGTAGTTATTTTACTTCCTGAATAAAAGACTCTAGCCCAGATGGAAAATCTAATCAGTGTTTATTTCTTCTGGCTGAAGTTACAGACCTGCAATTGTTTTAATACACATTTTAGCTATGTAAGTATGAATATATATGGAAGATGCATATGAGATATTTGGATTTAATAAGTCTATTCCTACTAAGTTACTGTAAATATCCATTAATTCATACAGTTCTCCTAAACTAAGCTACTATGATATATCTTTTATAGAAAAAGTAAGGCAAATGATAACACCTCAGGAATGTTGCTATGCCACTTGTATGTTGCCATAAGGGAGGACATGGCAGAACAACTTCAGACACAGAATCCAATTTAAAAAATTTTTTGTGATATCTTTGTTCTTTAGAAATCGCAGGATATATCTGACATGATGTTTCAAAGGTAAAACACAAATTTTACTTTCCCATGTCTGTTTGAGAGTTCTTTGTTTTCAGATGCTCTTTTTAGAAGTGGAGAGAGTTCTGTGAAAACTGTGTTATTTCTCAATATTTTTCCTCCTGGGAGAGTTTTTCATCATCAGGGTGAAGTGAGGGGTCGGACAGAGCATCTAATATCAGGAAAAGCATTCAATTTTGCTGTGAGTTCTATTGTGGGAAATTTGTAGTCATATTCTTTCCTAATTTCTCTTTCCTGCTGGCTTACTCCCAAACCTGATTTAGGAAGAGCAGATTCATCTGGAAATGTACTTTTTAATTTTTTTTTTCTGTTCTTGTTTTTGCCAAATTTTCAATTAAAAGTGTTCAGCAAGCCAAGAAACCTGCCTCCCCTCTTCACCCTCCCCTTTTTTAATATTTATAACGTTTTTGCTATTTGCAATATTTTTGTACTTATATAGCCTCACTTTATGCATACACACATAAATATTTGAGAATATTTTCCGTGTAAAGGCTTGATAGGAATAGTTCATAATTTCTAGAGAACAGAGAGAGATGCCAAAATTCCTCTAATGGGATAGCTATGGAGTTTATACAAGAATGAGATTCCAGTCCTAAAGAGCAGAGCAGGCCCTTATATGTGGATCTCTTCCACTCTATATGAACAAATAGCTATATGGAATATATAAATCTGAATTATCAGGAATCTCACTCTTTTAGGAGAAGGGATTTTGGCATTAATAAATATCAAAACCTTAAAATTCATAGTGAATGATACTCTTGTCACTCACTAACTCTACTTATTTCCCCCTTCTTCTCCCCTATAATTTGTTTGGCCCTTCCTAGGAAAATTGGAAAGCTTTTTTGAGGTAGTTCAGTTTCACAGAGTTGTTAAGAGCACTGCTTTAAACCCAAAGCATCTAGTAACTGTCTCAGTAACAGCCTGGGACTGGTGACTTTCACAGTTAAATGAACAAAGAAAAATGGGATTTTTCACATACAAAAGAAAGCTGTGTAAGTTAGATCCTGTCTGGTAAAATACTTGATTTGATCACTGAAAAGCGATTCAGAATTCTCTGATCATTTACTTGTTAGTTTTTGAGGTAGAATTAAGTCCTATGAGCCATTGTGCTTCCTGTAGGAACCAGAGCATTTCCAAAGAAAAAGACCTTAATGTGAATCTGACCTATGGCCCTTTTTAAAATGTTTAAATGAGAAAAAAGAAACCATGATCTCCTCTGTCATCTTGAAAATGTTTAGGACCGAGATGTGCTTATGAAGCACTTTCTCTCTGCACCTTGAGAAGAAAAGGTGAATAGACTCTTTGTATTATCTCTGAGTGAGAACCCAGTAGTATTTAATATAGTGGTAAAATGTCTACTGAGCAGGGAGGAGGGATGATTTTTCCCCCACATGTGATGTGAGACACATTAGTTGACATCAGGGAACTCACCACAAAAAAAGTACAACTAGGAAAAGGAAGGTGAAGAGGAAAAGGAGCTTGCTGGGACTGGCACTGTAACACTCACTGGTCAGTGCACAAAGGAAAAGTATTGCCTAAAACATCTAATGCAAGTGAGGAATTGCTGCTCTACTTGAACACACTTCCAAAAGATAGCTTATGTGAGCAGTTAGGACAAAGTAAGCAACTTTGTCAAAATTTCAACTTGTTGTTTTATGTAGAAATAATTTAAAAAGGGAATAAAACTAAAAACATACACACAGAATTAGACAGTTTCATTTTAAACCCTGAGATTTTATGCTATAGATTAAACCATTGAATTGCCCATGTAACCAGATGAAAGATGCTTGTAGAATATTTGGATTTAATAAGTCTATTCCTACTAAGTAACTGGAAATTTCCATTAATGCATACAGTTCTCTTAAATTAAGCTATGATAATAAATCTTTTAGAAAAGAACTAAGGCAAATGATAACAACTAAGGAATGTTGCTATGCCACTTCTCTGTTACCATAAAGGAAGAGACCAATAGCTTGTGCAGAACAGTGTTACCTGTTTTTTTTTACACTGGCAATTTCAGTGCCAGGTGGTAAAAGCAGTATTAACACTGACAGCAAGATTCCAGCTGGATTGTTGTGATATCCAACACTATCTTGAGCAAATGTGTAGGTCACACAGTTTAGTGTAACGGCATAAGGTATCTGTGGTTAATATATATGTGTATATATATGTGTGTATATATATATATATATAGTTGTCTCTAGTTCTAGGTAATGGAGAATTGAATGAGTCTATTGTCCAAAGCTCCCGTGATCCCTCAGTAGGGAATGCCCTAAAAATTCTACTTCTCTTCTGAAAACATCAGTTTTCTTCCACTAGAAAATCCACAAATCCCTGAGGAGGTAAGGAGCAACTGGGTCCAAGGCTGCGGTCTATGTAGCCTAGCCTTCATAAAAAGATTTGCTATTACATTATTTGGGAAGTTAAGGAAGGAATCTGTGGAATTAGCATTTTGTGATATAAATGGAAGGACTGAGAAGAGGCGTAGAGAACTTAACAAATTTCTGAAATTCTTTATTACATAAGATATCTGGAAAGGGTGTGTTTTTGAAAGCAGTGATTAAATAGATGTAATGATTATCCTTCTTGGGCAGCTGTTTAGCTATGAGGAATGGTACAGAATATACTCGAAAAGTGAGCCAGAACCAGAGGCATGTGTTCTCCAAATATTGACCCCAAAACATTTCTCTCTAAAACTCTGGTCTGTAGCTATAAGGAAGCTAGAACTGGAAATAGAAGTGTGTTTCAAGCTATTGGATTTTCAAAGTCCTTTTCATTTTTTCTAGCACAATTAAGTCATATTTCTAAACAGGTGAGAGGCTACCTTTCTAAAGAGGAATCGCACAGTAAGAAAGGGCTGTAGATTCTACTAGGAATACTGCATCTCAGAAAAGTACATAATGACAGTACTGGGTTTTCTCAGAGTTTTCCTAATACAACTCATAGAATTATGTCCTTTAGTAGTATTAATATGCTGTGATTCTCTGATGTCTTTTTGAAGTTCAATTTCTTTCAATCTTCTTGACTATGAATTTATTGGATAGAAGAAAAGCAGTCTGAGACAACCTCATGCTTGGCAAAGGAAATAATTTTTCTATTAATCTTTTCCTCATTTCTGTCAATTAATCTTCACCTTCAGCCTCCAGAGATGAGCAAATAGTGTCATTTTATACAGATAGATCTCAGGCACCTTACATAGCCACATAAAACAGATCGAATGCTTGAAATGAGTTTCAAGCATCGTGGCTCAGCCTCCCTCTTTCAGCCACACCAGTTCAGCATATCCAAGACCCCACTTTTCACATGTTTTCTTCTCTTCTGAAATTGGGCTGGTTTGACTTCTTCCTTCTCAGCTCTGGTGGTGAGAACTGGATGGTGATATGCAGGGATACTTTGATTCCCTCAATTGCAATGAAGAAATGCTTAGCATACCCTCGGAAGACCTGCTGTGAGGAGGAGTATGTTGTCCTTGGACACTGAGCTCTAGAGGGTTTTACTTTCACCTTTCTTAAAGTGCTTGTAAAGGGGATGGCAAGATGTTTGCTAAATCAAACATTCACAAAAATGAAGCCTTTTATCTAATCACTGTCAGACAGGCAGCTAAATAGGTTAATGCAAGAACATTGAGGAAAGAGAGTCTGGAAGGAGAGTAAGGACATTTATTGCCATTTAGGAAGGATATCTTTGAAATATTGAAACCAGAGGGTTCCCTGTCTTCCATACTTGATCTACATTAAAAGCTTATTTCTATCTCAGATGTGTTTCAGGGGTCTATTAAAATTGTGTGCCAGGAACTAACAACAAAAATCTTCAACACATGAAAGATTTTTTTTTCCTGTAACTGCCAGTCTAGGAAATTAATTTTTGGCCCTGAAAGTCAGATAATGTTATTTATTTCTTTTTCATTACCAGTAGTAAGTGGTCAGCAGGTCAAATTATGCTTTCACAAAAGTGCATAATCTGTTCTGATGGTCTGGTAACATCAAAGCAGGAGCAAAACTGAGCTGTCACCAGGCACCATCTCTTATAGAACTGCAGAATAACATTCCCTGGAGAAGCAAAAGGCTGATACTCCATGTAAAGGGAAGTGGTCTGAGGGCTACAGTGAAGTTGTATGGCTAGTTTTTTTAAGACAAAGATTAGGGAAATAACTGATAAGTATGGATGCTACAGGAATATTGAAAAATAAACTATTTTTTCATGGAGAGATGCATATATCTCCAAGGTTGTATTTTTGACTCTTCCCATAAGGTAACACTTGGTGCAGGCTTCTGCAGAGTATCACTGTTAATATGTAATAGTCAAGGGCTCTTGGCTGGCAGCTCCAAGCGATGGCTGTCTCAAAAAGACATTTCTGCTGAAGGATCTATACGTGCTCTGGACCCATCCCTTTCTACCATGGCATGTCTTCCCCGCCCTCTCCTGAGAACCACCTTTCTGGGACTTAGCGGAGCAAACTGTTTCAATTGCCCAAATCTATGCCCAGTTTTGTTCAAAACCCTCAAATCTGAGTCTAAGTATCCCAACAGGTCTTAAACTCTGTTTGCTTGCACTACAGGTTCTAAGGAGGATTTTATGCCCCCTGTATGGAGTGTAAATCACGTAACTGCTCCTGTCAGCTGCTTCCCACAGCTGTGCCAGGTGCAGGAGCAGAGTAACCGGGAGCTGCTGCTGGTTTAGTTGTTCCCAGCATCAAGAAGGATTTCCGTGCTGGATGTTGCTGGAATGAATGCAACTGTTCATTTCCACAGACACAAGTCACAAAAGACCATCATACAAAGCCAGAGCATGAGGATGTTTATATAAATATATATATACACACATGCTTGTGAATATATATATATATATAAACATTTCTTCATGGAAGTGAATATACAAATAATTTTCAAGGCGAATTTCCTAAATAACTAGTAATTTTACAGGACCTGACCTTAAAGGTGTTCACAAAGATGTATTGTTTTAAACTGGCTGATTGAACAAGTAAAATTTTGAAAAATGTGGATCTTTAAAAGGCACACTAGTTTTAACACATTTCAGTGTTTCTGAAAAGCTGTGATATTTTTCTAAGCAAAGCTCAATAATCACAGTAGAACAAGGCAATAGTAATTGACAATATGCAATATTTTGACAGACTGAACTTCACTGAACATTCAGTCAAGCTGCTCAATTTTCATTCTGATTTTCCCAAGCTTATGTTAATTTCTTGGTTTATGTACTGATATTAATTTTAGTGGCATTGCTCTTGATTCATACTGTCACAATAGTAAGGAGAGTGTGTTAAGAATAATAGATTAGTTAAAAAGTGTTTTCATTTCATGTTGATTAAGGATGAGAGTGTTGTATGCTATGCCATGGTACTCTGGTGGAAGGTGTGCATTCAGGGCATGGGCCAACCTCCTTTCTCCCAGATTCTCTCATATACTGTGGTTCTTTGCAGGTATGGAGAGAGACTGTGTATTGAGAGAGTCTCTTCTCAATGAAAGACCTATGATAAAAACATCATCATTAAAAGAAATAATCTGAAAAATAGTGATGTATGCAATATGATACAGTGTCCTGGATCATCCAAGACATCATGAAAAGCAATTAGTTTCAGTGGTTTCAATGAAATGTTAGCCCTGGCTGCCAGTATTAGACAATCATTTTGGATAATGGTCTTATTTCAGCAGTAGAAGAAAACTGTAGGAGCTGGGTTGCTGAAAACTGCTGACAATGGTGGAGGTTGTCTTAGAGATTTCTGGAAATTTTTAAAAGAATCAAAATTCCTGGGAATGGAATTTAATTAATGGTTGAAACTCTTGTCTTAAAACAGGTTGAAAGTAATGTAATAGGTTCTCTAAACGAGTTCTTTCAGGTCAACCCACTTTCCTATTGAAAATTGAAATTCATCTCACAGTAAACTGAAATTTGAAACTAATTTTTTTTCTTTTAAAGAAAAAATAATGTGCTTTGAAGAACAGTTGTTCATTTCCTGTTACTGGTACCTTTATGGATACTATTCTCAAAAGGAATATTGATTAATTGCATCTTTTCTGTTTAATGTAATGCAAAAATTATATGGCACCATTTCAATTTTTATTTTATACTTTTCTGTAGCTGCCTGTGGTTTATTGTCCAGTTTGGGCACCGTAGCTCACAGAGACACTCAGACATGCCTATTTGAAACTTGCTTAAATACTTTTATATAAAATTATCTTTCCTATCCTTATTGCTTAATTTTGCATGCAGAAGCTGAGCCCATTTATTTTGCCTCTTAGCAGATGCCTGGGAACTAATGAAGAACATACAAAGCCAGAGTTCTGTCTTTAACACACCTGCCTCTGCAACCAAGCAGCAGCGGCAGCACAGCGACATAAATTGGTCTGGATATATTTCAGTGACTTATTGTGCATGAGAGCGATGTGGGAGTGGGCAGCAGACCGATGTTCTTTTTCAGTGACATCTAGGCTTCTCTTCTGTTGTATGGAGACTGCAATGTTGGTCCATTGACATAAAAAAAAAAAAAAAAGGCCTTGATTTCAGATCCAGTCTATCAATGGCTTGAACAGTGGAAATCTTTTCCTGTGAAGATTTCCATGCTTTTTAGTCTCATTTCTTTGGTTCCATTCTGGGCACAAGATGCACAATCTCATATAAGATTCTTTTTTCTTTCATGAAAGAACTGTAAACTTTTTCTACATGATGGATAGTTTCCAGGAAAAGTTTCTACATATTCATTTCTATCAGGAGAGAGAAAAAAGTAATGAGTCTTAAAGCTTCTGGACACCCTTTACCTCCTGTCCCACCTGGGTTACCAGAAGAAGTATGATCATATCTGCCCTGTTGCTTCACAGCCTATCAGCATCTTGACATGCTCCTGTGCAAGGGCAGTTCTTGCTGATCATACCTAAACCTTTTTCATCTCTGACACCTGCTTTCAACGTTACATGATGGAAAGCAACTTTCAAAGTATTATTTTACATATCTATATCTGCAAATTGCAGAAAGCCTGGAGAACTCACAGAAAACTTCAACTTACTCAAGGGGGCCATTGCCAAGAGGGTGAAGGAAGAATTAAGTGCAGAGACCATTTTAGAGAAAAAGTAATTTAGAGAGGAGAAACAGAATGGTGCATGGGATATAGAAAAAGGATGATTACAGAGGGCAGTGAGAAAGTGTCATCCATAAATTTTTTTGTGATAGTTAGTAAGCCCAGTTTAGATCTAGAACCAGACATATTTTGTTGACATTGGAAGGGACCAATGAAACACAGTTTTTGTGGGGGATGTGCTGGCTTGTTTTTTGCTTTGAGTTTTCCCTGCTCTGTGGTTTGAATTCAGAGTGATCCAAAAACTCAGACTCTGACAAACCAAAGACATGAAGCCAGGTTATTGATTGTAAGCATATGTGGGTGCTGAGTGTACTCTGAGGTCATGCAAATACACAGCTTGACTCATTGTGTTTACAAATTCCCCC
>VXAU01005779.1:305425-414719 GCA_013399695.1 Formicarius rufipectus | reverse complement strand
TTAAGAAAAATAATGAAAAACCCCAAGGCTTATTTTCAGATTTGCCATGACATCAAGTAAAATTTCTTTTAGATTGAGGAATGAGATGCTAGAAAGCAGTTCCACATCAAGGGACCTCCAGGTCCTGGTTGATGGCAAGTTGAATAGGAGTCAGCAGTGCCCTGGCAGCCAGGAGGGCCAACCCTGTCCTGGGGGGCATCAGGCAAATAGCATCATCAGCCAGTCAAGGGAGAGGATTTCCCTGCTCTGCTCTGCACTGGGGTGGCCCTCCCTTGAATATTGTGTGCAGTTTTGGGCACCACAACATAAGACAGATATTAAGCTATTAGAGAGTGTCCAAAGGAGGGTAGTGAAGATGGTGAAGGGCCTTGAGAGGAAGTTGCACAAGAAGCAGCTGAGGGCACTTGGCCTGTTCAACCTGGAGAAGAGAAGACTGAGGGGAGACCTCATTGTCGTCACAGTTTCCTTGTGAGGGTGAGAGGCAGTCACTGATCTCACTGGTGACCAGTGACAGAACGTGAGGGAATGGCCTGAAGTTGTGTAAGGGGGAGGGTTAGGTTAGATATTAGGAAAAAAGTTCTTCACCCAGAGGGTGGCAGGGCACTGAAACAGGCTCCCTGGGGGAGTGGTCACAGTACCAAGGCTGACGTAGTTCAAGAAGTGTTTGCATGATGCTCTCAGGCGCACGGTGTGACTCTGGGGGATGGTCCTGGTTGGGGTTAAGAGTTGGACTTGATGATCCTTCTGGGTCCCTTCCAACTTGGCATAGTCTGTGATTTCCTAAAGACTTGCACTTTGTGGATGAAAGGCCATCCTCTCCTTAGGACTGGGGAAGCAGGCTCCTGATCTGTGTGTGTGTATGAGAGCTAATAATGCTAAGAAAAGTATGCAGCCTTTGGCTTTGAATTCATTACTGCTAGAGTTCCCAGTAGCAGCAGTAAGAGTGCTGGGAGAGACCTGTATGAGAGGACACTTTACTTCTTCCACTGGATCACCACTAAGTCAAGGAATAATACAGAGCTAAATTGACTGTATCTGATACATGGTTGTTGTTTAATGCTTGTGCTTTCTTTAGTGTTCCAGACTCTTTAATAGGTCAGAAAATTTTTAAGATTGGTATGCCATGAAAATATCTTGCATTGGTTCCTCAGAGCTATACAAATTTTTTCATTTTCTTATGGAAGGAGGGAATTAGTTTTCATTCCTCGTAGAGAACTCTTAATTTGCATTAGTGGCATCAGTGAACATCTTCAGCAGTTTAAAGGGGATGTAAAAGTACAATGATTGCATTAAATGATAACTGCACTGTTCAACTGATTTTGGCAGGTTATATGTCTACAAAGAATGATTTCTGGTTTTACAGGTCTAAAATTTATTGCTCTTTAATGTAATCCAGTGCTTTTCTTTTATATTCAAATTATGTGTTGGGGTGATAATCAAGAAATAATTGTTTCAATGTGTGTTCAATATTTCTGCTAAGTTTTCTGGAACTGCTCAAGGATGCATCTTTCATCCTTTAAAGAATGGCTGTATTACTGGGCTTTTTCTTATATCTCACATAAACTTTTCACTGTACTGAATGATTTATGATGAGTAATCAGCCACACAGATGTTGCTAACAAATATATTGCTAAAGATTAGTATTACTGGCTGAATTATCTGCATTTTACTGCAGGCACAGATCAGAGATGAGTTACAGACTGAAGTTGGAAAGGGTGAAACTGGCAGGTTTGGCATCCCAAAATCTCAGCACTCAAGTCCATTTTCCCTGTTAAGACCTACACATCTAGAAAAGATGGAGAGACCTGCAGTTTCTTTTCTTGCCATTGAAAACAGAGAAGTCCTAAAGTTTGCCCCCACAGTGTGGAATTAGAAACACAAAATTATTTCTTTTTCTTTTTTTCTCAACTGTGCTTGTTGTCATCATTTTGGAGCAGTGGGAGTCTACAGGAAACAGGCATACCTGACTAATATCTGGACCATAAGTTGTTGCTGCTCTTTTCTTGAAAAGACACATTTGAAGTGTGAGTGGTACCCCATCCTGTTTTGGGGCAGTTCTATGCTTTAGTAAATCAGCATCACATCATCATGAAATGATTCCATCTCAGCTGGGCTGAGACAGGACTGAGTTTCATCCTTGTTGTAGCCTTTTAAAATTTTGAACCTGTTTGGTCAGGAAACTGGTAGGTTGCTAGGAAGAAGGCTATATAGATATTTAATTATTTGGCCTGCTTTGAATCATCTTGAGCTAATATTTCAGGAAGTGCTCTTATAGAAATTCCCCAATTCTAAACCAACAAAAGCTTTAAAAAGAGAGATACCTGAGCCCTGTCACTAGAACTGAAGGCTGCAGAGGGCCCTGTGTAAGACAGAGGCTGAAAGAAACAATTTAGTTTCCTTGCTTGGCATCACTGTGCCCAATAATGTGGCTTTTGGGGAGAAAACACAGGAAATGAAACACTGCCAGGTCAAATATGCCTGCAGAAGCAATACCAAGAATCCTTGGGAAAACAATGACAAGAGGAGATGCAAAACATCCTGATGGGATGAGCGAGGAGGAGCTCTGCTTGCCCGGCATCTGACCTGCTGGCAGCCAGCCCTTGTCATGGGGAAAAGACTTTTCTCCAGATACACTCAGCTGACTCTTTCACAGTGCCACGGGTGTGCTGAAGTTACGCTGTGGGATGTGTGGCCATGCAGAGGTTGCAGTGGCCAGTGACAGAGTGTGTTCGTGGCTGTGCTGGGCCCAGTGTGCTGGATCCTGGGCCCTGGGGCAGCGCAGTCACAAAGTCGGCCTGAAGCAATGTGACTCCCCCGGAGCCTGTGAATTAATCTGACAGAGTCAGGATTTTCACTTTATCTTCTGCTAACAGAAAAGAAATAGACTAGATACTTATAAATAAAGTGAAACCAGAATATTGCAAGCTATGTATCATAAACTAGTAAAGGATATTGTATACCATAGCACAGACAATATACCATGAGGGCCATCTTGTGGTCAGAGAAAGTTTACACTCTGTGAGCATAGGAAAGACAAAGTATTCCCAGAAATTTATTCTATACCTGGAAGCTACATCGTAATTCTTAGAACCGCAGAATGGTTTGGGTTGGAAGGTCACCTAGCTTCAGCCCCCTTCCATCAACCGGATTGCTCAAAGCCCCATCCAACCTGGCCTTGAGCATGTCCAGGGATAGGGCATCCACAACTTCCTGCTAAGAGTTCCAGTGCCTCATCACCCTCGCAGTAAAAAATTTATTTCTTTCTAGTCTCTAGACCTACTCTTTCAGTTTAAAGCCATTTCCCCTTGTTCTATCACTATAGGCCCTTGTGAGAAATCCCTCTTCAGCTTTCTTGTAGCCCCATTGATGTACTGGAAACCAATGTCAAGGTCTCTTCAGAGCCTTGTCTTCTCCAGACTGAACAATCCCAACACTCTCAGCCTGTCTTCACAGCAGAGGTGCTCCAGCCTTCTGAGCATCTTTATGGCCTCCTCTAGACTCACTCTAACAAGTCCCTGTCTTTCTTTTCCTGGGAACCCTAGAGCTGGATGCAGCACTTTAGGTGGGGTCTCACGTGGGCAGAGTAGAGGGGCAGAATCACCCTCCTTGATCTGCTGGTCATGCTGCTTTTGATGCAGCCCAGGACACAATTGGCTTTCTGGGCTGCAGTGCACATTGCTGGGACATGTTGAGCTTCTCATCCACCAAGAATCACAAGCTCTTCTCCCCAGGGCTGCACTTGATCCATTGTCTGCCCTGCCTGTATTTGGGTTTGGCAGTCCCCTGACCCAAGCGCAGCATGTTATACTTGGCCTTGATGAACTTCTGGAATTTTGCACAGGCCCAACTCTCAAGCATGTCAAGATCTCTCTGGATGGCATGCCTTTCCTCCAGTGTGTCAAAATTAGAAATTGTTTCTGATATGTTTTAACAAATGGAGCTTCTCTGCTGCTTGTCATTAACCAGGTCATTAATCCTCAAGTGACTGACAGCAGGGTTAGCTGTGATCCTGTGCCAATAAACAAAATAGCATGTTCTAGGGGTTGGAAGGCTGTTGCACACTAATAACTGAAGTCAGAGTTTTCCCTTGATGAATTTTTTTATGCCTATTTGCTTTGGAAATTTCCTTCATCCTCTATGTTGTATAAAAGCTTTTTGAAATCTGTAGATTAAATACCATCACAGTGCTACAGTTAGGAATGCCATTAGTTATTGTCAAATAACAGTTTAAACGAAGAATCAACATCTTTTTCATGGTTATCATACAATGAACCTGCCCTGTGTGGGAGATTCCTCAGCTGTGCAGCTCTTTAGTTCTGTATCCCTATGTTCTAGGTGCAAGACTAAAAATACTGAATTAAGATGAAGCCTGTCCATTCAAATTAAATATATTATCCAACACAAGCATGGAAAGTTGAATATGATCTTTTCTGTATCACCTGATCCACAGACAGAATGACTCTATTTTCCTTTTTTTTTTTTTGGGTGTGTATTTCCCAGTGAATCCAGATGCCTCCCGAGGAACCCAGGAACTTTTCTTTACTGCTTCTCTAATGGGAACCATCTGCCAACGGTGCTGGGCAGGCACAGCTTTGCTTAGTTTATGGGACCATGATCCATGGTCAATTAACCAGGCTTTTTTGATTCTAAAGGAGGTGTGTTTACAAAAAACCAGTCCCACCATCTGGTACCATTGGCTGTAGGTCTGCTGTAGATCACTCACAGTGAACAAAAAATTTTTCTCATTTGTCAGCCAGCCTTTGTCCACACACAACGGACTTTTCTAATAACAGTAAGTGTTCCTTATTGTACCATTTTACTGCTACTTATGGATTATTTAATTCTTTTAATGGCTCTGCAATGGTTCATTTGCTTCCTAAAATTATTCTTTAAAGTACTTGTGCAGATGGAGAAATAGAGGGTTGGTTCCTCCTGCAAGGAGCTGTTGATAGATTCAGAGATGCTGGCTGCTGAGCACTGCTGTAAATATTCACTATCTCAGCTCTGCAGGCTTAGCCTCTTTGTAGGGTGTTTGGGAATATTTAATAGTGCAGAATATAAAAGCAGAACTGGGGAGACCTGCCTTCAGCTTCCAAATGTAAATGACTGATTATAAAACTTGTATTTTAATGGCATTGTCTCTCCCAGGAACATTTGAGAGTTAAGCCAGCAAAGTCCAAGACAGATTTTATGGGCCAGGCATATCCATAGGTTGCACAGGCATGAGTCATTCACTGGTTGTGAGTGTACTGATTCCCAGAGTCAGGGTTTTATAACTTTCTGTCCATCTTCTCAGCTGTGCTACCAGCTGCCTGCTCTAGATGGGCTGTCTACACTAGTCACGAACCAGCCCAGGAGACATGTCACTTGGAAGGACGTTTCATCAAGAGCAGCTACTCGGTAAAAATTCAGTTGGCTGTTGTTATGACCATGGTGTGACAGAACAGCCTGGCTCCTGGATGTCTGCAACGAGGGGGAAGCACCCTCACCTTGCCAGGAGAGGAAATGACTGAGCAGCATCAGTAAGGGTGGTACATGTGTGTACTGGGGGATGAGGTGGAGGGCTGTGGAATGTCTCTTCTCCCTTTTCAGCCGTTTCTGTGCAGGGCTGCAGCTACGGTGCTTTCATAGTGCCCTCTGCTGCAGGTTCATGATTTGAATTACAGCAGAGCCCTTTGTCTGCTCTGCATCATTTCAGAATGTAAGTACTGCTCAGTGGGTCAGACCCCAGCACTGAAGTGTGCCTATGTGCAAAGAAATCCCTGACACAGTAGAGGAATTGTGAGCTGGGTCAGTTGTGGTATTTAAGAATCTGTAATTTTTCAAAAACCAAAAGCATTTTTTGCATCTACCTGTCAGATTATGAAAGTGTTAGAATACTTATTAGACATATTGGTGAGTTCTTATGATGCTAAATCTATGACGCTCCCTGTCAGAAATGGAGTACAGAGCCATGTTGAAAGCACACTAGATATATGTAAATTATTAGCATACACAGCACATTTTCTGACGTTCTTGAATGATTAGAATTATTTCAAATAAATGTTTTTCTCAAGATGAAAGTGCACATACTGAGATAGAGATAGAAAGCAGTCGACTTTGTATATATGCTTATCTTTCTTTGCCTCTGAAATAATCAACATCCTTGAAATGCAAAATACCTGGGTCCAAACTTGCTTGGGACTCTCTTAGCATAGAGAGATCTTGTGAGACCTTGAGGGGGCATTTCGACATACTTCTGCAGCTTTTGGAGGGGTGAAGATACTTGGATCTGAGGTCAACTTGCAGGACTTGGCTTCATGATGACTTTTGTCTGCCTAATTGGAGTCTTCCCCAGCAGATGGAGGAACCTGATTTCACTTTTCTCAGGGAACCTGTGCAGAGGAATAACTCAGTGACCTTGCACAGGGCAGCAGCCACCTCTGAAACCTGCTGGGTTTTGAGGGAGCTTGGTGCGAATGGTCTGCGCTGCTGAGTTTTGTGTCTTGGCTAGGAGAGAGGCTGAGTCCCCTTTCTGACCATGCCAACAGGATTATTTACTCCCTTCTGCTTTCTCATTTCACTGGAAAGGTGGCAAAATGGAAGTATTTTTCCCACTTGTTCATTTCCATTTCTGACAGCATTTGTAGAAAATGGTCATCACACAAAATTACAGCTCTGTAGTGGGTGAGAAAGCTGCTTGTGCCATTGAAGTGAGACAATTAGACACTTGACAACAGACCTTGGTGCCTCACAGAATAACAGAATAAATGAGACACGTCAGGAATGATTCTGATTCCATACAGAAAGCTTTGGGTGAATCTTGACAGACCTCAGGTCAGATGCTTAACCCTTCCATCCAATTTTCGCTTGTTAATTAAATGTGCCCTGAAAGAAAATACAAGATTTTTCCACCTGTGACTGTGCCAAAATATTTCAGAGTGTTTGCTCTGTTCCTTGGAGGGATTGTAGCTGCATTGTCTTCCTCCTTGTAGGGAATAATTGCCCCTTTGCAAAAGAATACAAATATCTATCTACTACTGTCTACTAGAGTCTCTAACAAAAGCCTCAGCATATTTTCATATTAATAGCCAAAAACACTGAGCACTGACATGTTCTTTCATATTAAAATATTAGCAAAGATAGAAAAAATGAACAATGTCCAATTAATGAATGAGGCCTCATCAAATTAATTGCTGAAATCCGGTTAATACTCATTAATATTTTTGATTGTGCCACAGCTGGCTCATATTTTACATAAGGATATAGTTCAGAAATGGTTACTGGAATTGATTAATTATTTTACAAAAGCAGATCCTAGTGTTATTTATTGCAAATAACATAAAAGCAAACCAGTATCAACAGTGTATATCTATACTTAGAGTGCTTTATATTGATTTACTTTTCGCTGTCTGGAACTGAAGAGTATTCATGTGTAAAGCATGCTCTTAACATTTTAATTAATTTATCTAAACCAGTAATATGGAGTGGGAACCCGTGGCATTGGTGCTGTGTGGTTTATTATAATCCTGCTACCTTTTTGGCAAACAATGCACAAATTTCATGCTATAATAACTCATCTTGGATTAGCTAGGGAGCAAGAGGAAGGGAAAAGAGAAAGGATATAGAATGAATGCTAGGTTTGCAACTTCTCACTTTTTTTGTCCCCTGTGACAGTATAGGTTTGATGTAATATTTAAATACAAGCAAAGCAAAGTCATTGATACAATTTCTTTCTTGTGCCATGATCTATTTAGGCTGAATTCTGTTGACAGCTGAGTAACACTGTTACCTGCCAGTATGATTACAGCAGTGTCCGCCTTCATTTTCAAATCCAATTTGCATTTAATAAAATGAAAGATGAAAGCAACCTGGCTGAAAGTGCATCATCAGCACTAGCCTGCTGAATAATGGATTTGAAAGACTGGAAAGAAGTCACCAAACTAGTTACAATGTTGGAGTGAATCTAGGTCAGAGAAACTTCAGCATGACTTATTGCAAGCCGATGACATAAATCATCCAGGAGAGGCCAGAGGACACCAGCTACCAAGCTTATTTATTGTAGAAGAGATTGGCATTAATGAGTTGGAGGAGCAGAACTCATCCATCTGGGATCAAAATAACAGTGTGTCCTTCAAAGTAGCGGTGAGTATCCAGAAAACACTATAGCCAGTGTGTCCAGAAAAATCCCTTGCTCCAAAGCATAGGCATGTTTCTTGCTGACTGCAGCGTCATCCCAACGTGTTGCAATACTCCTGTGCAGCACCAGGAACAGGGAGCTGGAGGGAGGACCACATAGGCTCACCCACTGCTCTGGCAAGGTCAGTCAGCCTATTTGGGGAGTGGGAATGGGAGGCTCAATGCTGTAGCAGTTGCTGCTTTACTAGCTTGGCTTTTCTGTGTTGAGGTGGCATTACCTGTTTTATCCTGGCTCTGACTACACTTCTGTAGTGCTGCAGTAGGGGGAAGCCTGTGGCAGTGTTACTTACAGATCACAGTGAACCAAAAATCAAGCCTTTGTGAAAAGTGCCGGGTATCTCTTACTGTGGTAGTTCTTTCTGGGCACAGTCAGAGAAAATATTTTGGCTTTGGTTAATGCGGGTTGAATTACTACTGTTCGCTGCTTTTGAGCAGACAGGATTGAAAGTTTGTGGTTTTGAAACTAGCCTTGATTAAGGCCTTTTTTCTTCTCTGGGGAATAAATATTCATTACTCAGTTGGACTGGGACATTTGTTTACCAGTGCAGTTCTGTTTTCAGCATGATTTTCATTTTAGCTGTATTTCTAAATAAAAAAATGTTTTGATCATGATTTTGGAAGCAAAAGAATGGAAGTAGTTAGATTGTGGGGGATTGGATATCAGACACCTTCCATGACAACGTACATATGTTATTTTCTTTCGTTTATCTCACTTATTTGTAAGGCCTATTACCTAACTGTCATTTTCCTGGATGGATTTCTGGTTTTGTGTTCTTGTCCCAGAGTATTTATTTCTCTTCTGTCTACACCCAGTGTCTTAATTTTGTTTTCTCTTGACATGCTCCTGTGATGCTTTATTTCATAAAAAAGTGCACCTGGCAGGAATGCCTTGCTTAGCCCATAAGTTCTCAAGTGTTTTCTTCAAATAGAAAAAACCTCCTAATGTTTCTGAATATGTAGATGAGTTCAGCTACATCTAATGTTCAGAATTGTAAGTTATTTTAATGGTTGGGGTTTTTTGCAGGAAATTACAATAATACAGCAATAATTTTTTTCAAGTTTTAGTATCACATGCCTTGTAAGGCACGAGGGAAAGTAATTTTAAAAAAAATTACGCATCTTAAAAAGGCTATGACTTTGTTTTGGTATTACTGCTGGCACCATCCCTTTAATGCTTATCATATTAACAAGCTTTTAAAAGTTAAGCTTGTAAAAAACAGGTTTCTGAAGCAAGGAAGGAGGACTAGAATAATTAACCAGTGAAGATGAGCATAAAACCTGCTTAAATCTTACTGTGGGAGCTGATGTAACTGGAACTAGGATGTGAAAACTTTCAAGGGCCTGACAGCAGGACCTTAAGTGAGGGGAAGCTTTTGTTCAGTAGAGCTGATGTGCAGCTCACTAATGTTAATAGGATACTTTTCATGTAGCTCTAATCTTTGGACTTTGAATCAGGTCTAACATCCTCATTGAAAGTGTGATATTGCAGTCCCTCTGTTGTCATAAGAATGACACCTTCTTCAGAAGAAATTATTTTCTTTTGGAAAGGGAGGGATCCACGATGGAAATAATTGATAGTCTTAAATCCTGTACTTTGGAAATTCAAGTTCTCTTTATAATCCTCACAGAATGGGAAAAATGACTAGCGACTTCACAATACTTAAAGCAGACCTGATAATGGAGTAATTATTTTACAGAAGAGCACATTCTTTATTGCAAAGATGAGCATTTAATTCTATCTATACACAGCTTTGCAATAAAGGTAATAATTTCCACCAGAACATGTATGATTAACTGAGCAACTCAGTATAGAGTTGTCAATCCTGAATGTTCTGGTACCAAGGAACGAATAAGGACACCTTGTCTCTGATTATTGTTATTGGGGTGGGGGTGGACAGAAAGATCTTATGAATAGTGTCTCAACTCACCTTAGGTGTATCCTTTAGATCTATGGGAGAGAATGGGGGA
Organism: Formicarius rufipectus; assembly: GCA_013399695.1. Taxonomy (NCBI): domain Eukaryota; kingdom Metazoa; phylum Chordata; class Aves; order Passeriformes; family Formicariidae; genus Formicarius; species Formicarius rufipectus. The sequence goes on along the minus strand of VXAU01005779.1, from coordinate 404,573 downwards.
AAATGGGAATAAAGAAGCTAAAATGACAGCCTACTTGCTGCTGAACAAATCCATCTGTAGGAAAAATCAGACTTGAAGTAGAAGCAAAAGCTGGGAGAAACACATGATCTGTACCTGGGAAGAAAAATACAGAAATAGAGAAAAATTAGCACAACTTAAAGTTTAGGAGAATAACGTCATGTAAAAATTACAGTGCTTTGAAGACAACGAATATATTTTAATATCCTTATTTACCAATTTTTAAATCTGTGCTTCTTTTTATTTTTTAATTAATAAGAAATAGAAAAATGAAGCTGTAAGAATTTCTTTCTAAGTACGCAGGAAATAATGTTATCCTTTCTAGTGTTACATATGTGTAGATTAATAACTTTAAAAATATACTTTTTGCTTAAACTGATAATTGCATTAGCGATTGGTAATCTATTAATGGCTATGTGACTTTCAAGTTCTTTGGGTAAAAGACATGCATCAAAAATGTCAAAAAGCATTAGAGATGTGCAGCGAAATCCTCAGTGTGCTGGTACAATTCTTGAATGAAACACAATGGAAATGAAAGCAAATTTTTAGGAACAAGCATTTTTACTTCACAGTTTTTATCAGTGGTATGTCTTTGGATAGCTGTGGGTCACAGCACCAGAAACCACTATGCCTGTTCAAAGTACAGGCCTGGTAACATCATTGGAAGGTGACCCCCTCACACTTTAGGGTGAGCAGCATTTGTGTGCTGAGCACTGTGCCCATCACCACATTACAGAAGATAAAAGACATTCATTTTGTCATCCCTCAGATTTTATATTGTATGGTGTGAATTCCGATGAGCTTTTGCTTGTATGTTGTGTAAGCATGGAAGTATCTCAAGTATTTCAGTTTGTTGATGTCCTGTGGCATTGAGTTCCAGAGAATTCATGCATTTGCATGAATTTTTTACTTCTAACTTTCCTGTTATTTCTCACTTTGAACATTAGTTTGGGCAAACAAAGGAGCGTGATCTCTGTTCTCTGAGTCCTGTTGCAGCAAGACTTGCTCTATGGGAACAAAGCACTGGCAGAGGACAAGGACAAGAATGTATTTGCTGGTGAGCACACACCCGTAGCAAAATACCAAGAGATGTGAGCAGTTTCGATGTCATGTCAGGCTTTGATTTGCCCATTTGCTGATCTGCTGTTGTCCATGTGCTGTCCCTTTGATGGGCAAAATGGGGTCTGAATGGATGGGGCTTTTCTCTCCATCCTCCTGAGGGTTTGTTGAGGTATGAATATTTTGCTACCTATACTTACACAGCTACATACTTCTAAGTGAGGTGTTAACTGACATGTAAAGGAAGTATCTGAGTTCTATATATACATATTGAATAATGCAGCTGAGAAGAAACCAGGTGTTTCTTGGTGCCGTGTGTTCATAAGTAATGTAATTTTATATTTTCTTGTACAACTTGAGAAGATTTGCTATGGTGCATAGTTTATTCTAAATGCCTGTTCAAAGAATGTTGATCTCTGTTCAAAAGAACCCAAACTATGCAATAGCACTGTGCCAGCAAAAAAGTCCTGAAGCCTACACAGATTCTTAGGTAGCTTCCTATTAGATTTGAGCTACTGAAACAAGGTGTTGCCCTCTATGACATTTATCATGTTACCTGTCTGGACTAGGCTGTATGTAAACATATTGTAACCCAGCTACCAGGCTGATGAAATAGATTTATGTATCTTTGTTCTTTGTGACCAGTAACAGTGAAAACCATCTCATTTTGAGAATGTGTTATTAATTCTGTTATTTTCTGCCTCTTCAAGATACTGGCATTGTTGTATTCCTATTGAAACTTACGGATCATAGGGAAGTCTGTGACAGATCCCTGCTTTCACCCATTCACTCCTGCTCATTGAAATGTATAGATAAATGCTATAAAGCCATGGATTTGGGATTTAAGGAGATTAGAGCACCCACAGTGGAAAAAAAATACCCTGTACCAAAAGTATGAACCCCAAATTGCTTCAAAGTCCAAAGCTGCAAACCAGGCTGGGAGTTCACCCTTAGATGTGTACATTTTTTTTTTTATAGAGATGAAAGAAAGCAAGTGTCACCCAGAGGAACTTCAAAAACCTCTTCCTAATAGGGACTATAAGGTACGTGTGAGAGGAAAATTCAAAGGGAGTCTCAGCAAACCTTATGTCTCTAAAAACGAAATGGATGAGCCATGTCTATATAGATGCTATATAGATGTGGAATGAGTTGAGTTTAAATATCATACTGGTTAAATTGTGTTATAAATACACAAGAATGGGCTATGAACTCTTGATGTCTATTGGTTCAGGATCTACTTAAAGGTTTTAGTGTGTATACATGCATAGAACTGGTGAGTGAACCCTTAACATTGCTGCTAGATATTTTCAGCTGTGTTAGGGAGGGTTTTTCTACATACTGTTCTCCGAGCAGCTAAAATCTTAGTGAAAAACCCATCCTTTTCCCAGTGACAGTTTTAAGAAAGGACTGGTTATGGTGGACCTGATATATCCCAGTTTGTGCAGAGTGGAAAGAGACAGTTTTTTAGAAGCAAATATTGCATGAAGAAATTTAATTTTCCAAAGAAATAGCCCTTATAAGGAATATTTTCAAGAAACACACATTGCTGTCTATCACTGAATAGTTGAACCTAGTTCTTGGCATTTATGAAATCATGCTTTATCTGTGAGAACCCCATTGCTGAGTTTCAGATGGAGTTCATGCATGTAACTACTTGGGCAATACCAGGGAGCATGTAACCCCAGCCCTCTCCCTCCATCTGCAGACTAGGTGACATCCTTTCAAGTGACAGTAACAGAAGAAATTAAAACATTGCCTCCACATCAGAGACATCAGTCTTTGTTTCCATATGAAAGCACAGCGACTTGGTCACCACTGCCATGGAAGTAATTTCAAAATGTGTGTTAGGGAGCACTTCATGGGCTAGGATGAATTACAGGCTTATTGCCTTTTATATCTTCTGTATCATTTCTTTTCTGCATGGATTTAGGTTACTCAGGAATTCTCAGAAAGGATCTTTTAAATTGTCAGGACCCGAAAGGAGATAATGTTGTGCATATTTGAGGCGAAGTATACGCATCCTGCCACATGAAGATGTATTTTTAGAGTCACTATTAAAATTTTCCTTATTTACAGGTAGATGACCTAATGATTCAAAGACACCTTTGGTAATGCAGAATAAGAGATGCGAAAAAAGCCTGACACACTAGTTAGGACTTTGCAGTCTGGGCTATGCATACCTAGCCAAAAAAGGACAATAACCGTGTTTGTGGGTTGTTTCTGTGTCTGGCTGAATAGCAAAGATTTATTCTGGTAAAGCTGTCAGTATGGAGAAGGGCAAATTGCAAAAGCAGCAAGTGATAGAGAAATAATTCAAACAAGAAAACCAGCATCTGTTTTGAGTTGGGTCAACACAAATACCAGTTTTTGACACCCATGCACAAAGAGGAAAAGGCAAGTTGGCCAGGAAAATGCACAGATAAAATGAATGTGGTCTCTAAGGGATGTAGTTTGCTGAAATTCCAGAACATGAGCCATTTTTGTAGACCATAAAAATGTCAGCACAACAGTCTGCTATATGATCATTTCTTATAGAAACTGTTATTTAAAACATGACTATAAAAAGTTTATAAGTAGTGCAAAAGATTAGTGAGGACATGGATTTCATTTCACTTGTGCAGGACTGACTAGTCCAGTGCTTTATGATGCTTTTGTTAATGCTTAATAGATACAGAAAAAGTAACTCCAGAGATGATAAAGTTCATGAGACTAGTTAAAGATTTGTCTTTATGTGCTTCTTTTCCGTTATCTTAAAAATGGAAATAGAAACAATTTTCTACTTTTGTTTGTCTTGTTTGTTTCCATTCTTGAATGACAAGCTCCATCATTTCTCTCTGACCTCAGTAGCCCTGACCTCAGGCTGGTGTTTACAAGCACCACAGTTAAAACTATAACAATATTAATGTTAACAGTAATAGGCATGGCATCTGACATGGAAATATATCTATAAATACTTTTTTTTTCACTTTCCCTTTCAAGAGATTATAAGTATTTCTAAATTACTGGAATGCAATTTTTTAACTCTTCTTAATAAGAGCAGTGTCCATGGTTACCATGCTGCTGCCAGTCATGCCAAGTGTTGTTATCAAGGTGTGAGTGTTGCAGTCATACATAATAAGAGTGATGGTGTTTTTGGAGGTTTTATTAGTCAAAATTATATTCCAGCTGAAAGGTTTACTAAAGATGAAATGGAATTTCATTATGCATTAAACAGGAAAGGGTGTGAAGGAAAAAATCCTATTAGAGTAAGAGACAATGCACTGTATGCAGGTTTATAAATTTGATCCTCATTTTAGAAACGAGTCTAATCTTGCTGTGCAAGCAGCACATGCTGCACAATAATAGCACAGCTTTAGCATCAAGTTTTAAAAACTGCACATTCAGTGTGGCAGACTTCCTTGAAAATGATCTGAATCTTGTGGACTGTGAGTCAAAGGCAGGTTAATGTCAAAAAACTCTGGTGACCCACTTTTAATGTTGCACTATTATAACTCCTGGCTATTTGCAAGTGTTTGATACTGGAACAAATTGCATGGCAGTTAGTCTTTGCAACAAGTTCTTGTGACTGTGGCTGGGCAAATGGCTTGTCTTGAGAACTAAAGTAGACTCATATTTTCCTAGGAGGTTATCTAGTTGTCTTTGATATGTGGATCTTAGATGCTTGTCCAACCCTGTGAAATTCAAGTACCTTGCAGGTCTAAGTGCACATACCTAAGTATGCACCCATGCCTGAACTGCTTCATTTAGACAGGACCTAAATGAAGATACTCTGATGCACAGAGCGTAACTGAGGAGATACAAGGTATTTTATGCTTGCAGTCAAGGTATGAAACTCCTGAGTGTCCTGATACGCCATAGGATTAGTAGGGCTCAAGGGCGGGATTCTTCAAAGCTGATATGCTCAGAACCACTTCCACAGGCCGGGGGAAATGTCCTTTCCATCACAGGTACACCGAAAGCTCCATCTGTGGAGGAGGAATGAAGCAGTGCCTTCTGCATGCTCCATGATCTTGGGCTGTTGACCTGGAAATGCAGCTGTCCAGAAAATCTCATCCCCAGGGAGGGGTGCAGGGGGAGAGTAAGATGTGTTAGTGAAGACAAGGGCTGATGGATTATAACACAGTATTCCTTGTCAAATCATCTTTACTCTAAAATCTATTTATTCTAAAATCCTATAGATTATTTATTTCTGGGTAGGAGATTCTCAATTTTTCTTTCCTTTACTGCAACCTATTTAAATATTATTTGAAACAAGATTATGATGCCCTAATGAAATGGATGACTGGAACAATTTTGAAACTACAAGGGGAGGATTCCTGTTCCAGGTGCAGGCAATACCATGGATACCAAGGATAAGTACAGTCCCAATTTTGAAATGCATAATAACATTGAAGCAGTATTAGGTACATCAGTGTTGCTGACTATTAGACATAACTTCTCTGATCCAGGGAATGGAAAGGTATCTTGTAATGAACTGAGACAGTACAAGAGCAGAAAGTATGACTGCACTGTGCCATGGAGAGGCAGTGCAGAGACACTCAAGCTGCAGCAGAACTGAAGTAATATAATTGCACTAGCACATTGCAAATAGGGTCTGCCAAGAGGACTGGCATCATTATCTAACCTAGTGATTATGGAGTTTGGCCAAGAGTGATGTATTCCTGGTCCCAATCTCTATGTCCTTGATTATTTCTGGCTTGTATTTGTTTTTAATCCAGATGCCATCTAATGTTAGATGTTTGAACATCCTAGGGAGAAAAAGCTTGGTCCCAGGTCTCTTCCACTTGGATCCAGGTTTGTACTTCTTTGTAGGCTCTGCATTTTCCCGCAGGAGGTAGGAGCTGTGGTTTCAGTCCTCCTCTGCAGGGAAAAGTCTGGAATTCAGGTCTATCACTTCCTGAGCAAATAGTCTATTTGGGTATTATGCAAAAGGCCATGTCTGTGAATAAAAACTTGGCATACATTAAGATTGCTCACAGCATACCAAATAAATCAGACTCTTCAGGAGGGACAGCTAGTTTGTAAATCCCAAGCAGCCTTTGTTGACAGAGAAGTGCTTAGATTGTCAGCTCAGCTTGGATTTTTCAGAAATCTACTGCAAAATCCCTGTGTCTTCAGTTTTCATCACCCCCTGAGCTGTGAGGCAGAGTGTTCGTGTTTGGCATTCGGGATGAAGCGCACTTCAGCTCTTTGCCTGTCCTGTGCACCTATAGCAGCTGCACCTATAGCATCTGCACCTATAGCCCCATTCCTGTAAAAGGATTTGTGCCCAAAGCGCAGGAGTGCAGTGAGAGCAGGAGAAGCACTGGCACTGTTTGATGGCCTGGCAGCTGGCAGCACCTGGTGAATCAGGATTCAGTATAGGAGACTGGTGAATGTGTCAACAAAGAAAGCATGATCAGATCCCCAGTCTGTTACATGTTCAAAAGTGGCTTCAAAACAAAAAGGGAGAAAAAAGTTTATAGATAAAACAAATAAGTTAATTTAAAAAAGAACTGTATGAGCCAAAATTTGAATTCATTAATTTAAAAAGATCTGTATGAGCCTAAATTTGAATTCAACTCTGAAAGGAAACAGCTTTTAAATACATACTTGAGCAGTCTCACCCTTGTTAGTTTATCGAAAAGTGATGCTTATTGCTTGCAAACTGAGCACTCAGAACAACTATCCAGAGGCTGTGGTCCATATCTAAGCAGCCAGATAATTAAATAACTAGTGACAGTAAGTTATTTTGTGCAACTATGCTGCAGTTGGCTAACTGCTCATGATGTCCTGGAAAATGATGTTTAATGTCAACAACATGTGAGTCTTGGCTCTCATTCAAGACTTGTGAGATTGGAAAGCCTGATATGACTGTCCTGGGTACTCAGAAACTTCTTACTACTCTAGCATATCTTTTACTGGACAGTATTAATTCTCCAGTTGAGCTGCACAATGGTTTACACATGCTAAATCTATTTCTGTGTTCACAGTATTAAGATCACCAGGCCTTATTTGCATTTGTGGTTTATAAAACCTGAACATGAATTCCTGAATCCATGATGGTGCCATATATTGTCTCCTGATATGCTCTGAAAATCAACCTCCTAATAACTTAGCCTATTCCTAAGGCTGCTTACATTATTGTAATGTTGTCAAGTTACCTCTAACAGAGCCAGCAGCTCACTACAGAGACTTCATTCCCTTGTGAGATGGCAAAGCAAGTCTTTTTTTTCAGCTGTATTAGTTGTGTCACTGCAGATAACTCGGCCCAGATTTGCATAGGTGTTGGATGTCCCAGCTGCATGCCCCAGTGGCTGCCAAAGGCACCCGGGAGTGCTCAGTGCTTGCTGAAAAATGAGACTATTCAAATTTCAAATTTACCACTGCAAATTAGGGGAGTGGAAAGTATGAGGCAATGAAGAATGGGATTTATTTGCGTTCTTCTGATTCCAGTATACTGATGTGAGTACTAAATATATTTTGAGATCTCCTGAGTCTTTCAGAGAATGTAATATTTTTGTCTTAACAAGGAAAGGAAGAAAATGATGGATGAAATTGGATCACACAAATTTTATTTAAACATGCTGTCATTGGTTTGCATTTTATTTCTTGGTCCAACTGGAGTAGGAAAATCCTGCTTTTTCAGCTCTGCAGTTCTGTGATTACAAGAGAACCCCCTAAAGAGCTGATAAAACAAGTGTGACAACTCAAGATAAATAATTGCTTCTGGCTAATTGTTTCCAAACTACAGATGCAGTCATATAGTCAAAAATCATCATGGCCAGTTCATGGAACAGCTGTTTCATATAGAAATGCTGTGATTCATTTTGTATTCCTGTCCATTATGTGCTCTTGGTGGATTTAGTGCAATTATGTGTAGAAAAAGGTTATTGCTTTTTTTTGAGGAAGGCACTGTAAACTGTCATTTTTCAACACTGTATTTCTGTGCTGTATTATTCTCCCCTACCAAAAGCAGCCAGAAAGGTGTATCAGAAAGACAGATTCTCTTCAAAAACACATGAAAGGTGTCAATCTGGTTTCAACACATTACTGAGCAATTTATAATTGTTTTCTGTCCCATTAACTGTTAACTGCCCTGTTTGGCAAAGATGCATGTTGATAGGAAAAAAATCCACATGAGAAATGACAAGATATTCTGAAGAAAATTGCTTGTGAGAAATTTTGCTGGGCTGTTTTTTCTATTGCAGCAAATAAACAAGCTACCATAGCAATAGAAGAGATTCTGACTGAATTTGGCTCTCCAGCCGTGGGAATGGATGTGGAACTGAAGCTGCAGTGATCCGGTATGTTAATTTTCTGGGTGTTTGCTCTGTTGTCTCACTTTCCTCCCTATAAAATGGGGTATTAGTCCTTCCTTCGTTCAGAAAATTAGTTAGGTTTTGTACAGTCCTTTGGCACTATTAATGAAGGATTTCCTTTGCAATTTAACTCATCTCTCCCTCTTTGTGCAGACACTCCTGACTACACCAGGAACTTTTCTTTGCAGATTCAGATTCACTGGTTTTCATTAGGAGCTGATGAATGTAAAGCCGAGGTTTTCCCTGAAAATCTGGAAGCGAAGCTGAAATCACTTCAGTGAAAAGTGAGCCAGTGTGGTGAGTTTTATATACCTAAATTAGCACTGAAAGGAGGGGGAAAACTTAAGAAGTAATTTCACAGTAAAGCCACAGTGTGCTGGTGAGGAGGAAAATAAAGTATTCACCCATGAATCATGCTCGCTCCTGGGGAGGAGAGATAGATACTTATTGCTCTTGCCATTTACCCTCTAGCCAGCTGTCTGAAGAAGAGTCATGCACCTATAGTCACACGTTGAAAATATCTTCTCTGCTCTCTCGAGTTGTTATAATGGTTAGAACAGAGAGGAATTGTGATGGACTTCATTATTCTTCCCATTTAATTTTGCAGGATGCCCTTTGGTGCTTCTGCTCTGCAGTACAGCAGAGTCATTCTGATTGATGTGTACATCAGGTGGACACCAAAATAAGGCTACCATTACTAAGAAATACTGACTTTCAAGTCATGAATTACAAAAAGAAAAGAGAAACCACTAAAACCATTCTGGAAATATGAAGTAGCAAAGCTTATTAATTTAGAAGATGCAGCACAGAAGGAGAACACTAAAAAGCAAATACCTCCCCCAAAGTATGGGACTCTAGTGCTAGCAGGCACCAGTTCAGTCTTATCTCCTATGGATACAGTTGGATGCAGCAGCAGGAGTGTTATTTTCTCCCTGCATGATACGAGTCGCTTCCACAGGAGACAATATGCAATCCTAAGAGCTAAGCTCTAGGTATTTCATATTTGCTGAATATCTTGCTTTGAGTCATTGATTTCTTCACATCGAATCTCATCTCTGGCCCAGTTAGTGAGCCATTAAGTGAGGAGTCTACTGTGTTGATGAAATAATAATTCTGTTTACAGAGTACCTTTTCACCAAGGCACTGTAGATGCAGCACAGTATCTGCTTAATTCACACTCTTTTAATAATAAAGCTTTTCTACCTAATGCCTTTGTGAAAAACTGAATTCTTGTGTGATCTTCAACCAGAAGCAGTTACAGAGAGGCTGCTTGGGGAGCAGTTCCTAGAAGGTTGCCCATTTGTTTGGTGCCAGAGCATCCTTTCCTCTAGAAGGAAGAAAACATATCCATTTCTTGAGGAAGGTTGCTCAGGTCATGTACACGGGCACACCAGCTGAGAAAACAGAATACAGTGTATTCCATTTCTGCCAGACTTTTGTCCCAGCAGGGACCACCATATTCTGAAATAGTAAGTCATAGACACTCTAAAGTCTTTTTCCCCCCTTCTAAAAAATTAAGATATGCTGAAATGATACGTATTCCTTAAAGAATTAATTGTCTGATGATAGCAGAGACAAGAAGCTTAGGAAAAGTAAGGGCTAGCATGGCTTGCTGCATCCAGCCCAATCCAGAATAGCAAGAATTTACCCAGCCAGCTGTAATTAATTAGTTGCATTGGCTGGACACAACTCTAAAGTGACCGTCTGCAGTGGGGTAGCTGAGGAACCAGCTGTGAAACGTGGTGACTCTCACATCTGACTGACATGATTCCCCTTTACATGTGCAGAGATAGTAATTTCAATTCAGATTGCATTTTCCCAAACACTTTCTCTGAAGGTAATAGGCTGTAGTAGTAGATGAATATCTCTGGTGCAATCAGCCCACCTGTGCGTAGCCTGTCTTGAAAGCTACTGTGTGTCATGGTGTCTGAGTGCTGCCAGAGGGCTGGAGCTCACGTGGGAAGCATCACCAGACTCCCAGGAAACGTGGTGGTTGAAAACAAATGTCCTTAGCCAAACTGCACCCAAGTGTCACTCTTGCTGCTGTGAAGGCATGTAAGCAACTAACACTTACAGTCTCCACAAACATTGCCTCTGAAAATATTTGCCCAAGATTTTTTACTTTATTTCTGTCACAAAAAGCAAGGCTGGAAAACAATTTGAGAACTCTTTAAGATAAATCCTTTTGTGCCTTTTCTACAGATGCAGGTAATTGCAGAGAGATTTGGGATCTAAGTCAGATCCTGCCCATTAAAAAATATATATCAACGTTGGATTTGACATGCAGTGTTGACATCCTTCTTTCTATAGTAAGTCAGATGATATGTTTAGCAGACAGCTACTTTGACAACTTTCCTTCTGAGGAGCTGAAGGAAAATGATGACAATTTCCTGTAGTTTTAGGTGTTTTATGTGCTTGCTGGGCTAATATTTGTAAAATCCTGATGCTGGGGCATCACACTTACTGATGCATCACACTTACCAGAGGCAAATGCAACTGCAGAGACTGCATCTTGTTGTAGTTAGGAAGCTGGACCTCCCTTTAAAGAAAAATATTGCCTTGCTTACACTAAAGGGAGAACAAACTCCCCAGCTTCTGAACTTTGATACCAATTCTGCAGGCCTGTACTACTGCAAGATCTTTCTAAACCTATAATTTCCTTCCATTAGGAAAATCACTTGCAGAAATCTTTCAAGAAATTATCAAACAAATACTATTTCATCCTCAGAGATAAATGACATCTTCAGTTGTTCCTACACAGTGCTCTCTACTTTCCTCCTTTCACTTAGTTACACTAGAAACTACCCCCTGTATCTTGAACAGTCGAGTAGCTAAATACCCATATTATGCGATAATGACTAACTCCACATAGAGACCCTGAAGCCATTATGAAGGGTTATTGAATGAGACTTGAGCTGCCTATGTGCTCATTCAGAATTAGATGAAAACCAGGCAAGTGCCTTTTAGAGGGAGTCAGTCTACATGTCTCATTGTATCAGCTCCTCTGTTAATAGGACACCTAGAGCAGGATCTCAACAATTTTCTGAAAACCCTCTGTCTGGTTACATATTTTTTCAAAACAATTCTTTTCCTTAAGGTGAAAAAGATTTAGTTTGTTTTCATTTGTATTGGTTTGAATAACATCAATACATATACCATATTTTTACTTGAATGTTTGAGAAGAGTGTTTGACTTGATCAGTTATAACATTTTTAGGGACATATAATGAAGTGACAATGTGTTTTGGCAGTTACAGCTGTGAATATTTTTAGTGTGGCTGACATCAGTGTCTCTGGTAGAATATACCATTATTGTATCTTTTCTGAAGTTACAGCGAGACAAAGAGGCTTCTTCGCACAAAATTAGCCATAATTAAAACTGATTATATGCTAATGTAGAGAGATTTATTTTGTTGAATGGCTTGGTCACGTTTGCCCTCTAGTGGTAGCGAATTTGCAACTGGTGGACCCTCAGGAGCCAGCCGAGAGGGGCCTCTGCAGGAAACATCGTTAATGGATTTTATTTAATTCTGTTGTTTGATTTATGGTTTGGTCTATTTATCAGCCTCTACTTTGAGCATATAACTGTACAGGGAAGGCTTCCTCTCACCTAGAAGTCAGGGTCAAGTGTCTTTAAGCCTGTTTTCCTGCTGTGCCGTTCCCTCAAGAGGAAGGCCATAGTGGAGATCACCAAGTCTCTTATCTAGAAGATAAGCACAGCAGCAGCTGGTAGGAGCAGAGGGGGCTGCAGTTTGGTTTCCAGGAGGTTTGCTGTTCAACTTGTTGAGACACACTTGATTATGTAGTGCTTTCATGACAACCCTGCTTACTGCCTAACAAGGGAAAAATAAGCCCTACAAATAGCATAATGAAGAATTCAAGCAAATAGAAGAACTTAAAATAGGAAAGATCTTTTCATATGAAGGAAATCTTTTGGGGAGGGAAGGGGGTAATGAAACCCACTAGCTGTGAAATTGCTGTGTGATCACCAAGCAAGAAAACCTCTCAGTCTGTCATTCAGAAAAATTATTGGCAGTTTTCAGACTTGAATCTTTAGACTAGTAAGGGAGACTATGCCACGTATTTTATTTCTCATACAGTCTTTTAAAGGATCTATCAACATTTTTGCAGCAGAAGAAACATTTTTTTTTTTCCCCAGAGTGCATGTTGATGTGGAAGAAAACAGCAATGTTTAATGTTTTTGGTGTTGTATGACTCTGCTTGGCCAGACCAGGATTCTCTCTGTAGTTGTTTCTTCATCTAAAGGTGCAGATTTGATAGAATACAAAGCACAGAGCTTTGGCTGTGCCTAGAACCTAAACTGTGACCTTTAATTCAGCCAGTCTGTGCCTACTCACTAAGAGAAAGCTGCAATGGATTACCAAATGATGTACAAAATTTGATGCTCTGATCTTCAGCTCCTTTCAGAAATATAAATGAAACAATATCATCACAGCACCCCTGAAAAGCTCCTCTGTCCCCTTCCTGAGTGAAGAAGGTGAGGCAGAGAGCAGCCCCCTTGTGCTACAGAGAGTTCACATCCCAGGGGAGTTTGGCACTGTGACACTGCACTTCGCTCCATGCAGGAGGGGGATGTCAGCATCCCAGCATTTCTCATGAGTAGAGCAATCCATTTTGTTGATCCACCAGCTGGCCAAAAGGTGTGGGCAGTGCCAGATTCCCTGTCTGCCTAGTGCTAACCAGCTGGCCCTGGGCATGCTTAGGAGCCTGCAGAGCCAAGCTGAAGGCAGGAGGCAGCGCAGGGGAGTTGGCTGGTTGCTGGACTGAGTTGGCAACCTAAGTCAGCCCAGGAAGCAGTGTAATCCGTATGGCTGCAGCTGGGGGGCTGAGGACTTGGCAAAAGGGACAACCTGCCTGCCAGATTTATTTTGGTCTGTCAGGCAAGGTCACCAATTGATTCCTCTGGAGCATTTCAGTTTGGTTGCATCAAGATTTTCCAATGTGAAGCTGTAGTGTTGTAGAGACTGATACCCAGCTTTGCAGAGGAAAGGAAAGAAAAAAAAAGATACAATGCAGGTGCTTATACTCAAGGCTGAAATCCTTAATACTCCCTTCTCTACCTCTAAATAGTAAAGTCTATCAGTGCCTAATTTTCACAAGCTATACAGCTCTCCAGCATCCTAAGAAACAGCCTTGCCTCTGCTCAGAAATCTGTAGAGCTCAGGTCCTTCTCATATGTAAGATGTGAAAAAAGTCACATAAGTTGCTCTTCCCTGTACACCCCTTAATCTTTATCAGTGAACCCCACAAAAGCACAGTATGTGTGATTATGCTCATTCAGTGTTCCTGCCTATTTTCAGACAGTGATTTAATGGGTTGAACAGTGACCGGAGATGTAAGACTCCTTTCCCATCCCCTCAGCTGTGTTTCAGAATGGACAATGTAGGTGCCAAAACCTTGAAGGTGATTTCAGATATGGAGCCCAGGCCCCTGTGAAATGGGATGTGTATGATGACCTCTGCAGCATTTCCTATTGAATAGTCTAGATAGCTATTAGGCTGGAGGGGGAAGATACCTTAGGTCTCACCTTAAGTGCCTAAGTCTCCTTAATAGATGGAATTCAGTACATCACTCTGGAGGGAATATTGTACTGTGATTTCAGACATGTGAAAGTCAGGTCTTGTAATACAGCGAGTCATAATACCAGAGACAATGGGGGCACTGTGGCTCATGGTGTAGAACAAAAGGAAGTGGTGTTATTTCACAAAGGAGAAACAACATTCAGAGATACTAGTATATCTGCATTGAGTCTGCAGTAATGTAGACAAGTTAATGTCATGGTGAGACAAACATTTGTCTGCCAGCTCTAACCCCAGACTGAGCCTGTGTTAATCTCTTATGTCTATAGTGAGTCTAATCTGTATATCATCCCTCAAATCATGAACAGATCTTGAATATTAATAGTTTTGTTTTGACCACAGAAGCAGGAATCTAAATAGAGTTTTAACATGTTAGCTTATTCAGTCCAAATTCTTGGCTCTGTTTCTTTTGCTGTAATNAAAAAAAAAAAAAGGCAGCTTCAAAGCAGGTCTAGCTAGAGTAAATACTCAACCACATAAGAGACAGATATGACCACTTTTACACAAGACATTTAAATGTTGTCTCATATAATGTCAATAAGAGATGTTGAGTCACTTCTACTTGTGAAGGTTAAGGAGATACATCGAAGAAATAAAGTAAAAAAAAGGAAGATAGGTTTGAAGGGAGCCAGTCAAAACACTTCATGTGTTTGGCACCATTTCCTCTGTTTTGAAATTAATTTCATTACTAAGAAGAAGATTTTAAGAGTCATATAAATGTCCTGAAGCTTCAGTAAGAAAAAACACTCTGATCCATTGTCCAAGTGAGGAAAAACGAAGATATGGCAAAAGCCTGAGGATTATTCTTTCATCACCCTAGTTTAGCACTGTATTTGTTACAGTGACTTTGCAGAGTTAATGCAGGTCTGGGCTTTGGTGGTACAAGTCTGCAATTAGTATTTTTCTCCAAAGGACTCACAATTTAGCTGAAGATGAAATGCATCAAAGATGGTGGAGAATGTGGCTATTCAGTAAGAGGAGCAAGTATACTTGGCCTATCAGATACAGAGTTAGCTGCTACTGTAAAGATTTGAACTTTGCCTATAGTATGCAGATGACAATTGGAGTAATCCACAGTAATCCATAGAGGTCTTGGATGTTCAAACTTATTCTGGGGCCTGAACTCCAGCCTTTACAACAATCACCATGTCACACATGTCCCTGAGTCTTAGCCTGTTTGCCATCATGGATGACTGAAAGACATTGCAGAAGTCCAGAATGGAGAGAAAGCAAGTTCATAATGATCTAAAATCTTCAGTGGGCTGATGTTTTAACATGGGGTGCAATGTGAATTTTGAAGCTGTCTGAATAACTTCCAGATGGGGCTGGATGCACAGCTGCAGGGTTTCCTGCTCTCTTGCGAGCAGAGTGAAGGTGTGCTGAGGTGCCCACATTTGTCCGGCTCAAAGAAGCTGAATGGACCAGTGGACACATTAATAGGGAAGAGGAACTGGGATGACAGGAAGTAGCAGGCTACAGATAATAAAGGGTAGCTCTGTGATCAGATCTCTCTATATAAATAATTCCTGTTTCCCAAAACCCAACTGAAAGCACATTTAGTAATACTATGACATAGAAGTGTTCACTGTGAATTAAAGGTAAGTGAATTGAAAGGGAAAAAAGAGGGATAAACAGATTTATTTTTTTTTTTTTGCATTAAGCATTTTCAGGTACCAAAATGACAGCCTTCTCACACTGACTGAGGATGAACTGTAAGTACTATTTTTGAACAGCTTTGGATTTTCTTAGTAAACTGCTCCTCTAGTCCTTCTTGCAGAGTAATTACTGCCCTATCCAGAAATAAGAATGTCTTATGCAATGTATTTTTCCTCTGGGGGACAATTTGAAATGGTATTCAGAAAGATACTGAATTGTAATATACTTACAGGAAAAAAACCCACATAAAACAAATGCAGAGGTTAGAGGGAAAAAATACCAACCCAACCTTGATTAGATTTTATATAAAACTACGTGAAATTTATCAAACCTATAAATAAACCTAGAGGAAAAAGGTTTGAATCATTGTAAATAAACAAAAAAGCCAGTAGATGGCACGAGAGACCTTGAGATTTGACATAAAGCTCAGATGGCCTCTAATAGCTGCTCTCTTTTGCAACCTTCTATGTTGTCTCTGGTTTTAGCCCTAACTACTGTATTTGTTAGATTCCTGAGGTTTCTTATTCATCAGCTGCACTTAGATCCACAGAGTACATTTATTTTTAGGGACAACTAAAGTTCATTTAATAACTCATTCGAACATGCTGAGTAAAAGCCTAGCTCTGTCAAGTTTAACCATTGGCTTCAGTGGAGTTAGAATTGTAGACATTTTTTTTTAATGCTCATGCTGTGGAGCAGGCATTTCATTTCCAGGAGAGGTCTGATATTAGTGGTTGTGTTCTTTCCTATCACACTGCAGCTCCTTTCTCTGAAGCAGAATGACCACACTTTCCTGAGAGTCACTGGGTCATTTAAAATTAGTGAGTCAGAAGAGCCATATCTGATGGACAAAAGGTTTGTTGTCTTTGTCTAGGGTACAAAAGACCATGTCTGCAATAGCCTTTTGCTTGTATCTCTGTAATAGCAGCATCCAATTCTAGGCTTTTATGAATAATCCACTAAGGTTTAACCAAAGCTGACCGTGAACAAATTAAGTATATTGGTTTTATTTTTTCCAAATGTATAGTTATTTTACAGTTGAATAAATCTGAAAATGAAAACCTTCAACTTAGCAGTAAAATATACTCATGAGGTTAGGAGATCTAGTGGAAAAATTTACTTTTCAACTCTAGGATTGCAAGAAGGACTTGTAAAAGACATAGGGGACTATAAATTCATAAGCATTTCTGACTCCATCAAGTAGGTAAGTAGTCATATCTTTCTGATGCAGAAAATGAGACATAGAAGTCCCCAGCCTTATGCAAATCCACATTACAGAGCTGCAAGGATTATGACTCAAGCCTGGTTCATGCTTAGGCCTGCACCTTTTTTTCTGACACATTTTTTTTAAACAATACTAGAGTACCATAATTGCAAGATTATATTACTTGGTTACTGCAGTAAAGTCCAGAATTCATTAATGCATATCCTTGAAAAGCACTGGGAATGAAAATTAGAATGCATAGAAGCTCAGCCTATGTAGTACATATTTTAATACTCGGTTGGGTATCTAGCTTTGGTTTGCTTTATAAGATAGGACAGGCATGATTTCCAAATGAGGTTTAAATATGGACTGCAGATATCCTCCCAGATGGGTTGGAAATGTCTGTGTGGTGCATTAGGAATTCCAGAAGGGCTTTTTCACACTTGTACTGCTAATGTTCTTAATTCCTTTGGCAAAATGAGCTGGTTCTGTCTTTTGCTTTGCTGTGCACACTGCCAACCTCAGGCTTTACTAACGTTCATTACATTGTGATTTTACTGCTGCAATGTCAGTGAAGTCTTTCAGTCAGTCAAAGGCATTCAGCTGTTTTAGCAAGAGGGCACTGATGAACAGGAGATGGATAGAAACAAAAGCTGCCCCTTCAAAATGGAGCTAACGAGAGCTGGGTGTCGCCCTGTGCCCTGCGCAGACCACTGAAAGGTGTATGCTTGGGTTTTCCTCGTGGCTGCTTTCCCCTCTGGCTCAGCCTGCACCCCAGCCTAGGCTGAGTTACTGGAGTGTGATGTTGTGTGAATTCCCTGCATGTGTGCAGAAACTATGGGGCATTTTCAGCTTTCTTGCCTTCTGTCTGGGATGGGGCATGAGCTAGGAGTTCCTTTAGGTCTTTCAGGGTCAAGTGCAGCATCTTGCTGTTGGTGGCTTTATTGCCCAAGAACACTGCAGCCAGTGGAATGTGGTAAGAGAGGAGCTCCTGCTGAGGGAAAGACATACATGTGATTTGGCCTGGACAGGATACTTTTTTCCAGGCATGATTATTTAGCAGGAAGAAATGTGTAGCTGTTCTGGTGGCTTTCTTCAGTTGAGGTGCTGGAGTTACCTTCTTGTAGGTGGAAGATCCAAAGTGTGGCTTCAGCAGGGACAGACCTGACATGATCTTCTTATTTTTTAATGCTGCATAGTATCTTTTATTATTATTATTTTTAATTGTATTGTAGAATAAACTAATGTAGGACTGCTGATAAATCCCTGCCTTCAAGATGTTTTTCCCCCCCCAATGCCTTTAAAAGTGTGTAAATTGTTTCTGGGAGAAGATATTTGCCCTTAAAGGCTGCTTGTATTTTTTTGTACTGTACATCCCAGCTTGATCATTGTCAGTTAGTGTCATGTTTCTGTGTAGATGACTGTTTTACTGCAAACAGAATTACTTCTTGTACTAATGGCTCTTTGCTATTACTAAATTCCTGTTCTAGTAGTTGAGCATGAAACTTCATTTTTCTTCTCTCCCTACATCTCTTCACTACCTTTGTCTTATCAGAAGTGGTTGACGGGCAAAAGTTTCTTTTCTGTAGACAAGTGGATTAAAGAGAAAGGTGTTGGATTAAAGATGACAGTCTGATCCTATGAAAGTCAATGTCAAATCTCCCATAAGCCACAGTGAAAACAATACTAGGAAGAAAGGAGCTCTTCAGGTATAATATTAGTGTGATTTTAAAGGAAAGTGGAATGCAATATTCATCTTCCTTCTTGTTTGGGGCTCCCTCTTTTGCAGTGTAGCACTTTTGATGAGTTAGTGAACAGTGCTTTTGTACAGAGAATTTGTGAATGCTTTATTAAACACAGGGCAAGAATCATGTTACTGGCCTTAGTTTGAAGACGTGTATGAGAAAAAGCTGTTGAATACTGTCTGTTTGCACATAGACCCAGTCAGTACACATGGAGGTTCTCAAATGTAACATCATGTAGACTAAATTAAGGTTGGGGGAAGGAAAAGAGACAGGTAGCTACCTTCAGTCCTTTGTAGGTTATCCTCTGGAGAGAGGCTTAGAGATAGAGGCAAATATGGTTTCTCCAAGGTATGCACCAGGCATCTGCTTTGAACAAATTTGTAATGGCTTACTTGTGGAGGAAATGAAGTGGCATTGTACATGGAAAACAACCAGGCCTTTTCTAACTTCAAGCTGGTGGCAAGCTGCAACTTGAGAAAGAGTAAAAGGAGCACTATACAATATACTCATGTTTCTGCTCTTGAAAGAAAAGCACTGTGAAATGTTGTTCTGTAATTTTTCACCTATTTAGTCTTCAATCATCTTTCTGATAGATCAGTTTTTAGTTAGAAAGTATTTCCTTTAATGAAAGTTTCCTGACAACATTTGGGTTTAGCAATACCTTGCCCACGCTAAGGCTTCTCTTGGAAGAGCATGTTGGCTGTTATTGCCTGTTTTAGGAAACACACAATGGTTCACTGCATGGCTGATTTGTGACACAAGGTGAAGAGATACTGTGCCATTGCTTCGAGTTTTAAGGTGTCACCTATTCCTGATGCCCTGGGGTGGGAGGAATTACCTTTCTGCAGAGCGAAAGCTAGCAGATTGACTCTTCACTAAACACAGTTTAACTATCCTGCTTGTACTTTATTTTAGCTTTATGATGCTATTATCTTACATATCTTTCTATATATTGCTTTTTGGTGTATTTGGAATGCTACATGATGTATTATTGTTGCCTGAAGTTTTTGAAGCCATCATTTTCATAAATATACAATAGGAGATGGTAAAGCAAAAAAAAAAAAAAAAGTTCCTATTCACACTTTTAGCTTATGAAGCAACAGAACATCCATTGAAATTTAAATGAAAATGGGGACTATGTCACATACTATAGCTCTCTGGAGAGCTACAGTGGGAGTCTAGCAGTCCAATTCATTCCTTTGTAGAAAGTACTAAGGCTAATGGTCTTGCTGGGAGTAAAATGTATTTTTTTGCAGAACGATTCCAAGAACAGACTTTGCTTTTTACCAGAAAACATAAAAGAAAACAAATGCTTACTGTGTCTTTAGTATGCTAAATATGAAATTCTTTGCACAATGGAATGTTAGTAGTAGCCGTAATCATGTTTTCCTTTCATCACCTAGTGAACATAATTTTAAGAGAGGACTGCTGTAATTATATCACAGATAAAAGGGAGCAGAATTTCTGTATAATATTATCGGTGGCCTGATTGTTTTGTTGATAGGGAAAAATAGAGAGAGACCACATGAATACTTATTTAATGAACAATGTATTTATTTAAGCAGTGCAGACTGTACATAATGCATTTGACTTTGCAGTAGGGTTATTTTCTTCAAGCACCTTTCTTAATATTTTATTACAGCTATTATGTTCTCTTCCTATCTGTCCAGCTATTCAATTATTTGTGTAGTCTGTCTATAGCACAACGCTAAAACGTTTAACTTAACTACAGTCACCGGTGCAGGTACAATCAATGTCAGCATCCACAGACTCCACAACATCCTCAGATGCAGATTTCTTATCGCTTCTCTGCCATTCCAGCAGGCTTACAGCAGTTTCTGTCAGAAGAGTGAACCATTGTTAACTAACATCTAGCAAATTAACACATTTCAATGAAATACTGTTTTGATGGCTGCCAACTCCCTCATCAAGTAAAGAAAGAAATCCTGCCCTCATGACTGACATCTAACTGACTCATTGACTTGGAGCAAGATTTTCATCCATGATATAATTACTCTAATACATCCCTAAAACCAAAATGAATTACATTTCATGAAGCACAAAGACAACAGGCTGTAAAAGTGCTAGAGGTAGCCACTATAAGATCAATGTAAGATCACCACGTACCAGTCCACATCAGCAATCTCTTTTTATGTTAGTGCTGCATATCACTGGGTATTTCAGCTAACAATTTGTCAAATTTCATTCTGAAAGATAAGCCCTTTGGAGAATTTTCAGAGGTTCATAAACTTCTAATTAAAGTGTCCCATATATTGTGAAATCTGGCAGAGCATTGTCAGTTGCAGTATTAACCTTACCACACTGCTTTATCAACAGCAGCTTGAATAAGCCATATCCCTTAATGCTGAAATAATCTAAATGGAATAATGATATTCATCTTCCCAATAAATATTCTTAGGTAGTTGGAGGTTTAGCATTGCATCTGGAAGAATATTAGGACATCCATTTAGATTAAGTTTGTATAATGAGAATGGGTAAAGAATTTTACTTCCATTTCTTTTATCCCTTAGCTGGACAGCACATTTTTATAACATGCCATCTCTCATCACAGGGAAATCTGAAGACTGCTGTATGGGTTCAGGTTGTATCAGTTACTTATCTTCTGAAAGGTTAACACTCTCCTTGGCTAAATTATTGCCTAATGTGAAGCACAGGTTTTACATAATAAACTGGATAATAAATATTTCCCAGAAAGGTGCTAGAGATGCTTTTAAAAATATATAGAATGTTTTCAGGCTGTGAAACGAGAAATGTTATAAAATGGCTGAATTCTGTTTTTTATATACATTATTTCTCTTAGTCTTGGGCATAGTGTGGGTCTGATCACATTCATATGCATGTGGGAAATAGTTTCCTTGACAAACTGGATCATGGCTGAGTAACTATGGATCCCTATGGGTAGGACTTGTGGCATGTTTGAAAGGTAAACCAATATGTGGACTTAAACCTGGAGTGATGCCTGCCTCAGTCAAGGTCCTAAGGCTACAGACTTTGCCGATTTGAGGACAACAGGGGAAATTCTACATTCTTGTACTTTGTTTTATCCTTGCTCCACTGGTGCCTTCTCTTTTGAAACAGCAGATTATAATGTCTGAATTCCTTTATAGAGAGCTGAGAAAAGATCTTTGTCCAGTGTATGCAAACATATGTTCCTAGATTGAGAAAAAAGAGGATTTTGTTTCTACTGCTTCTCAAAGTCATTGAACAAAGAAATTAAAATAAGTTTTTTAAGGGCTGGCCTTTTGATCTTTAGCCTAAGGAATGCAATCATCTTGCTAAAGAACAACAAATGGCATCCTTTTCCTTCTTTCTTCTCATTTTCCACATCCTCCTTAGGATAACTAACAAAATAAATAAATAAACCAACCCCTGACTGGGAGTGCTGCTAGCAGACTTCCCAGTCTCTGCTTCAGTAAATGAACCAGAGAAGCCTGCAGTTGCTCTAAAAGCAGCACTTGCTGCAGTAACTAACATCTTTTTTTCTGATTCTTCTCTTTTCTCAAACAGTTTTGTGAAAGAACAAGACAGCTTTATTATAGCCTAATATTCTGAGGCAGTGAGTGGCCTGGGGTTATGACACTTCAGAGGTACAGACTTGGATACACAAAAGAAATCTGTGAAACACGGATATAACAAGATTTTGGAAGGTTTTTTGTTGAGGGTGAGTTTTTCTATTCATGAAATAATGCATCTATTCTCATCTCAGGGAGCCATTAGAAAACTATTAACACTCTTCTCTGTGCTACTTGTGGAATAGACAGTTGCAGATAGCTGGCTATTACAGAGAGATACTCTGCTTTTATGGGCTGATTCAGCACATTGCAGATATTAATAACATGAGCAAAGTGCATAGTTCTACACAGATGTTGTTTAAATTCAAACATAAAATGCTCTGTCCCTCTCCTGTACTACTCAACACAGGGATGCATCGGCTTTAGTGAAACTACACTGGATTATCCCAACTAACAATGGATTTGGCCAACAATGGTTAACACAGAGAACAGACCACTTCAGAAGATACTAACAGTAGGTTTCCCTTTAAGGTATATATGTACTGTGTAATTAATTAAAAGATTTATGAAGGAATGCACCAGAAATATAGGGTCTAGATTCTATTCTCGTCTCATGCTTGTATAACTTCAGTGTGAACCTGTGTTAGACAGTGCATCTCATCCATGACAACTTGATATAAGTGAAAGGAAAAAAAGTCTCTTTTTTTTTTTTCTTTTGTTTTGTTTTTGAATCTGGGGCATGACTGTTTGTGCATAAAACACCTTCAAAAACAAACCATTTTTTAGAACAATCTAGAGAACCTTCCAGCAAAGTGGTTTTGCTGATGTATTGCACAGTGGCATAGCATGGCAGTCTAATCACAGCAGTCATGTCACACTACTTGAGTGACTTTCAATTGCCTTGCTTGCCCTGGTCTACACAAAATTGCAGGCTGTAATGTGCATAAAAGGACCCAGTGTTTCTTATCTCAAGTTTATGGAGATCCTGAAGACATGACAAATTTTATTTTGTGATTTTATTGATCACTGGTGCCCCTTTTACCACCTCAGGTGTTTTTCTCAGATGATGCTACCTGCCATTGTCTAAACTAGCTTTTAGCTG
The DNA here is from genome assembly GCA_013399695.1 of Formicarius rufipectus. Lineage (NCBI taxonomy): Eukaryota > Metazoa > Chordata > Aves > Passeriformes > Formicariidae > Formicarius > Formicarius rufipectus. The sequence continues at coordinate 381,356 of VXAU01005779.1, read as the reverse complement.
GCCAGCACTGTCAGCAGTTACAGCAAATACTAATGGGATTAAACCCAGCAGCTCAGAGAGGAGCCCGAGCAATACAGGGCTGTGCACAGCTGTGCTGTTTTGTTCTTTTGAATGCTCTGACAGCTTCTGTGGTACATGACACACAGAGGGAGAAAAATATCCTACCTTTTGGGAAGCAGTGGAAGCCAACCTTTACTGAGGTTTTTTCAACTGGAGTACAGGCTTTCATACATTTCAGTACTGGGTCAACAGAGTAGCACGTAGATTCCTCACCATCAATAGTAGGATTTCGATTCAGCTTCACATAACTGCGCTGCAGCTTGCACCCTAAGAGGAAAAGGAAAGGTAGTTAAAATTGCAGAAATAAATCCCAATCGATCCTTGCAATAATAAAGGTCCATACTTTCTCTTCAGCTTTTATTAAAACACAGGTATCTGACAAACCATTTTCACAGTAGTGAAGTTATCGAGATAGGACAATAATAAGTTGAGGAAAGAGTCTGAAAGAGGAGCTATTTTTAAAATCTAATTGCACAATATAACCCAAATGGAATAATGTATACTCAGTTTTTTAGAACTACATAATACACAGAAAATAACCTCTCATGTCTGAAAGCTATTAAGAATAGACACTGCAAGCACAATGGCTACTTCATTGCATTAGGAAAAATGTCAACTGTACTGAATGGATAAAAAAAAAAAAAAAGGCAGCATTTATATAATAACATCAAGGATAATTTTTGTATTGGATGATTTTTATAATGCTGCAATTATCTCACTAGAAAGGTATAATGTAACTTAACAGGATCCCAGCTATGACTCTGTTTCCTGACACACAGATAAGTACAATTCTGCTGCCAATGAAGTCAAGGAGAAAACATCCATTAACTTCAATAAAGTTATCTCAGGTCCAAGGTAAATGGAGACCTACCAAACAAAACTGTATTGATGTTATGGGAGATGATCATTATTTTTCCAGCCACATGTGAGATGAAGCTCTTTACTGCAGGAGTATTTCTAAATATTTTCCTGAGATTACACCTTCAGATGGTGCAGAACAAAAATGAAATTTTTTTTTGTGCTTTGGAAATTTACATTAATGTAGAATCTGAAACTGCATTCATAGTCTGCAACTTGTTTGGTTAAATTAGGTCTGCAGATAACACCTAAAAATGTTTTGATATGGTGGCAAAAATGACATTTTTTTCAGTGGGACCAAGATTGCTCCTGATTTTGCCTCTCAGTAGAAAAGCTATGCAGTATAAGAAAGTAGAATCAATTATTTAACATGAAACTGCACATGAGACGAAGACTTTTGCTGGAGTATATATTCTCTATATTCACAAGCAGCATTTTAAACAGTCAGTGATTAATAAAGTTATAATGGATATATATTACCATTGTAATTTCTAAGTAAAAGACATTTCCTGCTTTTTTCTTTAAAAAAAAAATAAAATATTTTCTAGCTGTCAGCAGAGAAAAAGTGAAATTGTATTCTCCCCAAGCATGAAGTGTTTCCAGATCTACTCACCACCAGAGCAGGTTTCTTCTAGCAATAGCCATGAATGAACAAATGCAGAGCAGCTGTGTGCCAGCCTACGGTTTGGCATGAGGAGTTCATTGTGCTTTTCTCTGTCATTATTGCTGCAAACTCCACAGGTCTTTCCTCTCATCCATGAAGCAACAGTAACCTGTCAGATAGCACACCTTTGTAGTGAACACCACAGTGTTGCTCTATTACACTGGCAAGGTACTAGACAGAAAGAAATCAGTAACTGTGAAAGTAAGCACAGTACCTTAAGATTCACACCATCAAAAGTCACCTTCTTCAGTCCAAGTTCTGGAACTTCCACAAAAACTGTTGTCCCACTTCTATAAATTTTAACATTGTCTGTGAAAAGATGGTAAATCATAAGGTGATCTTCTTAATTTCAAAATAATGGAGAAACTGTGTAGCACAAAATATACCATGATGCATTTTCCTTCACAATGACAGTTTCGCTGCTACAGTTATATATATTTAAGGGGAGAGGGGAAAAAATAGAAGAAATAATTTTTTTTCAAAAATATTGTACTGCTATTTTCTGTAGTTGGAACTGACTTTTGTATCCAGTATTTTATATCTACTGAATCTTGAAATAATAATAATGTTGGTGGCGCTCCAGCTAAATGTCTGAACCAAAGCTTTTATCTGTCACTATAACAAGAACCTTTTATCAGAACAATCAACAACCTGTGTATAGGATCTATAAGAATGGCCTTTATTCACCTGTCATTCTGGAGGAAAGTAAGAGTGCATATACGATAGGAACCATGAAGGTAAGTCAATATAAATTTAAAAAAGTAGTCTAGTGTTGTATTTTTTTTTTAATTTATCTTACTTGTGTTTTCTTTACACTGAGAGTTTTCTGTAGAATTTATAAAAGCTTCTTGATATTTACTACCCAAGTCAGTCCTGGAGAGCTGGGCATCACATGGGCATTACATCTTACCTTTTTCATACTCAAAAACTCCATTGTGTGAGAAAACTTGTTCTTCATTGCATGCCACAAGGAGAGATGAATTTGTAGTAGGACGGATTGTGATGTTCCTTCAGAAAAAGCGAAAAAGAAAAGAAACTAGTGGTTAATTTAAAATGTGAAAAGTACAGATATTTGTGACCACAGCTAGCAGAGAACCAATTTAATATTTGAATTTTGAATGAGTGAATGAGCAGTTTTCTTTCGAAAGTGCAAAATTCATTGGGACTTTGGGCTTTGAGATTCCACCTTTAAAGAAAAGACTTAATGAGCATGTTATCACATATTGGTTGCTATGAAATTTAAGATGAGCAACTACATCAAAGAGTCACAGATGAGGATTCCTTCTGGAAACTGTCTTTCCCCAAATACCTCACTTGGGGAAAATTCATCATTTTCACCTGGGAACTAGCTACCTCCCATCCCCAGACTAACTCCCTGAAGATTTATAGCTAATTTATGAGACTCAGTATAAACCACACTTACACTGACGTTGTATTTATGTCAACCTCTCTTGAGAAAGGCTGAGGATCAACTTTTCTAGTAGTAATGATGAATTTTGGGTGTTCAGTACAGTCTTGAGCCACTACCAGGTTGCAGCTTTCATTGAAAGAGTATGAATGGCTCACGCGATCAAATGTCTTGAAATCTCGCTCTCTGATTTCACACGTGGCTGCAAAACAAAACCAGAAAAGAAGTGGCAGATATGGCCATGTGTTGCTGTGAAGTATTGAAAGACATCTCTACCCAGCAAACAGGAAAGAAACTTCATCTCCTTGGCAGAAGCCAGAGTCTGTAAGGACAGGAAAGCATGACAAAACTACCTGATATAGACTATACTGGTATTGATTTTGATTACATGCCAAACACAAAACTTAAGCTCACAGGGACTAAAATGCACAAAATTGTGTAACAAACCGTGGTTAAAAAATCCACATTTCCCACAGGAGTGCTAGTCACCAACCAGCTAAGACTCACATGGCTCCTTTTTGAATCTAGTACACAGGGCAGAAAATACATGGAATGTCTTTTACCCCTCATCTAATGCCTATCAGTGCAGAGTCAGCATCTTCTCATGTGGGGCAAAAGTTCTTGCAGACAAGAGTGATTCCAAGACTCTGAATGTTTACAGCAGTTTAGAGTCGCTTCATTCACCTGCCAAAAAACATGCTTCACTGTGAGGGAAAGAGCAGTCGAGAAAACAGGGCCAGAGATGCTTCCCTATAAGACCCGCTACAAGCAAATGCAAGACCCACTCATGGCAGAATATGGATCTGCACACACTGCTTATTCACGAGAAAAACATATAAATAACATTTACATTGATCTTCTTGTGCTATTTGTGAAGCTATTTCAGGAAATAAATTCCAGGCAGTGATATCTCGAGTCTCGTAAGCTGGAGATGGGCCTAAGGGCAGAGTGAATGGCAATCGGAGTGCCTGACAGTAAAGTGTTACCTGAAAAAGCAGAAATGAAAATACATTAAGATAAATTGAACCATATGCTCTTATCTTGAAAAAAAAATCTCGAGGATGCATTTATACAATTGCAGTTGTGTTAGTCTCTCCAGGATGCACCCAAACCTTCAGCTTTTGTGAGGAATCATTGTTGCCTCTTCTAGTCATACTTATTGATGTTTTTAAAATTGTTAAGGACATTGGAAAGTAACTGACACAGATCAAGTTTAAGTGACTTGTTAAAAACTTCTTAAAAAATAAGAAAAGTTAATAATAAATGGAAACATTAATAATAAATACTTAACTGAATAAGCTGATGGCTTAAAACTTGCATGAGTTGCACTGGGGTAACATCACTCACTGTAACTAAAAATTATATTTACCAAGAGAATCAAATTAATGCCTAGTGAGGCTACTTCTTTATTAACACATATTAAAGATCCTTCAATACTGAAGCACCATGGAAGGTTAAAGACACACTAATTTCCCTGTGAATGAATAGCTAGCTGTTCCAGAGGTCCACAAGGGAAATTTTTCAAAGCAGTGCGTGGGGATTTGGTGGACAAGGACCAATTAATCAGTGGGATTCTGCAGACCTTCCCTGTGCAAACTGCTCTCTGAGGGCAACTTAACTGCTCCAGTTTGGTTAGGGCAGAGTTGTAGTTGTGGCTTTCTTAACTTACTCAGACCAGTCACTCAAGCATGGTTACTGCACATATGGGACTGCACTGCCAACACAGACAGGTGTGGTTCGTGGCTGCAGCAGAGTGCAAAGTATTCTCAAGGCCCCCCACTATCTGCTCTGAGACCCCCATACAGGAACTAGTCACACTGGGTGAAATGAACGAAGGAGTGAGTGCAGAGTGGTCATACTTGAAACAATTTGGATCTCACAGCTGTTCTCAGCATGGAAATAAGGTATTTGACTACAGTGTCTGATTTTCATCTTACTACTGCACTGGACCAAAACAGCACAAAATCTAGAAAACAGCTGTGTGTATTTCAACACCCATCTGATATAGTCAGGTATATAGCAGCTTCTCTAAAAGGGAATGTTTTGGGTTTTATTTCTTTACATTAAGTTTCAAAACGTTCTAAGTTGAAAATCACGTAAGGTAAGAAATAGGAAAATAAAAATTTAACATACCCCAGGAGCTTTAATTACTGTATCAATTGTTCGTGGAGATGTTGCAGCTGCCCTTACTATAAATTCATGAGATGGATTTCTCTGATGTGCTTCTGAGAAGCCCAACACAAGTGCTGCACCAGGAACGTATTGCATGAATCTAGAGATAAACAAGATGTGACAGACTCAGGTACGTGAGCAAAAGCACATATGGGAGAGTGAGGACTATTGGCAGATCAGAAAAATCTGGAAAAAATGAAAGAACTGAAGAGTCAAGGAAATAATACTTTGGGTCAAACTAAATGGTTGATTTTATCCAGAAGAAATACATTGGCTTTATTTTGCCCATTTAAACTGGGTATTTTTTGAGACAGAATAGAAGAACATTTCAAAACAAAAAGGCATTTTGAACTGAAATATCAAATCATTTAATATGGAAAATGAAATCAACCATGCTAAGTTTTGAAATATTTGAGGGTTATCTTTTAATATTAAACATGGAGAAAGTAAAACGCCTTCATAAAATACTTTTGTGCCACTGAATTTGTGGTTTCCATACAATCATTGCCCAACCAAATATGTTTGCAATGAAAAATTTCACCCAGTTCTTTCAGTGTTTTTCAAAAGCCAATTAGGGTAATTAAAACAAACAAACAAACAAACAAAGCAGTAAAATAACAACTTAGGATAAAACTGATTACATACGTTGTGCTTGTCTTTTTTATCCAGGATGGAAGCTTTCCCCATTGCACCTTCAGCTGTGCTGCTGGCTTCTTCGCCAGTCGGCCTGTGGAAGCCACGGCTGCTATTCTGTAGTCCTGGCACTCCTTGCCCCATCTCAGTCTGGCCTTTAAAAGCAGGGAAACAGTCACCCAGATTTTAGAAAAGAATGACAAAACTAACCTTGACCATTTCAAAATGCAAGATTTTCTCTCACAAAATTGTGCATTGATCCTTATGTTTCCAATCTTTATTTTGTTCTAAACAGGCTCACAGAGAAATTTCGGCTACCTTGGCAAAATCTGAGGCATAGAAGGAAAAAAGTTTATGGGTCTGTGCAGAGCTACATACACATGTCCCTTTCTCAAAGCAAACACTGAAACATCCTGAGATTTCCTTAGGCTTTGCAACTTCATATCAATATGTATTTTTTTTCTAAAAGGCGACCACACTAATTTCTATTAGCCTTCCCCAAGACCTCCTGATATAAACCCATCCCACTTCTTTCAGTAGTGGATATCATGCTGAATTTGTTAGCTGCAGCTGCAAAAAGCAGAGATAGGTAAGTTCTTATGCAAACATTTCATGCTTTAAAAGGTTCATGGGAGGCACAGCACAGGGAGAGGAGAAAAAAGAAAAGAGCTGTTACTTCATCTATGATGCTCTCTCAGGCATCAACCCATTAGCTAACTTTGCTTGTTCCATCTTTTCTTATAAATCCTAAGAAATACAAAATTTGAAACACATTTGAATTATGAGTCTTCTGAAATGAATTATATAGAGAAAACGTGGTGGATTCCCAGACAAGAAAACTCATAGTAGGGCAAATAATAAATAGATAGAAATGAAGCAATCAATTTTCCAAATATTTTTATGTGTCTCCTGGACATGTTTTGATGTATCTTAAAAACCAATATTTTTGCCAGATTTTGAAGTGTCTGAGCATTTTATTTTTATTTTTTAATTCAAAAGAATGGTGAAAGACAGGAAAATTTTCTGAAACTTCAATAACTTTGTGAAACATTTCAAAATAAGTATGACTTTCCCGTTTATTTCTTCTAATGAGCATGTTGCCTGTGCTTACTCTGGGATTTGTAGATGTCTCTCTGGGCAAAGCTGCCTGTGTGCTTACCTGTGCTTTCAGAGGCAGTATCACAGCATCAGCACATGCTTTCCAATTGGTTTCAGCCAGCTGAACCACAACTAGTTGCACATCAACTTTGGCAGCACTGGAACGAACATATGCTGTAGCTTGATAACCTTGATTTCTGTTGTCACTCCTTACTGCCTGTGCCACAATTGTAATGCCAGGTGGAATTATGTCTCCCAGGAAGTTGCGCTGAAAAACAACCCCCAACCATCTGTGCTTAAGTATTTTTGTGTATTCACTGGAGAGCTTACAGTCCAGTTTATGTGTGCTGATAGCAGGAAGCAGCCCTTGTCCTTCATCAGTTTAGTTTGCAGTATGTGTTTCTCTATCCCCAACAGTCAAGGATAAATTTGGTTGAAAATTTGAGTATTCAATTACCCACACAAATTTTCAAAGACATGATTGTTTTGAGGAGAGATCCAAGACTCTTCCAAACTATCTTTCTGCACATAATAAGATTTTGTTCATTATTCCAATATTTCAAATAGCTACCTGCAACACATACTAAAGATCTTCAGAGCATTATACACATTCACAATTTATTGTACTATACTACAGCTTTTTCAAGGCACTCAAATATTTTTAAATCCTTCTTAGTAGCAGAATTCCTCTAGACATTGCCTTCATTTGCAGAGCTATTTGTTCTATTATTATGTAGCTACCTTTATGTCGTACAATTATAGAATACTAAGTGCACAGTAAAGATGATCTGTGCTTTATGGGTCTTCACATTTACCAATCAGTAATGCCCATGGAAAGTCTGATTCTAGTTATACAATGCAGGCAGTCATGACTTTCAGTCTACATTGAGAAATAATTAGGCAGACATTTATTTCCTCCTCACTTTTACATTAATGCAACTGATTTTTCATTCTGGGCTTTCATAGGGAAAGGAAAATTCTTTCCCCTTTAACCTACAACTCCCTTCCCCTCAACTTTTATAATTTCCAAATCCATGCTTTTGCATACTTCAAACATCTTCAGAAATGAAGAAAAATAAACCAAAGAAACCAGTAAACAAAAGCCTGAATGCAAGGGAATTTGGAAAAAAAATATTTTCATGGAGGGAAAAATGTCTCAATGAACTTTGATCTTCAATTTACAGACTTGACTTCTAATGTCCTTCCTAAGCCTAACCCCCTCAGCTGGTTAGTACCACCACATCTACAACTCCTGCTCAGCAGCCAGCTGAGCCTGGATGCTCGTGGGTACCACACACAGCTGTACCTCGCGTGTCAGGCTGGAGCTGTGGCTGTGGTGGTGGATGCTGACTCTTTTGCTCCTCCTTGAACTGTGGGCAGAATTTTCTCCGTGGTGGTGGCTGCTGCTGTGGCTGCTGCTACTTCCTGACTCAGAGGAGGATGATGATGAGCTGCTTGATACCTTATGATCTGGATGCTATGAATTAAAAATAGGTAAAAAGAATCTATGATATGACCTCTAGTTTTACAGTGTAAACATCAAAATCAGAGATATCAGTCTCCATTTATAGGTAACAGACTTAGACATATGTAGAATGTTTTTTTTATTATTATATGCAGACATGAAATACTTTGGGTAAGAATGTGCCCCGGATCCACCTGGGCCTCTCTGCTGAAAGGAAGGCTGCATAGACAGTGATTGCAAATGGCAACATCACATTGTTCAGATCTAATGCTAGGGAAAATGAAAAGTGACATTTAATAAGTGGTCAAATGTATCCATGTTAAAAAAAATTAATTAAAATTTAATGAGAAACACTGTAAATAATCTTCCTCTTTCACAAGCAGGATTCATAATACTGTACAGGTAACACCTACAAAAGACACTACATTATCACCCTTCTAATATATATGCTAAAAATACCTTTGTGCCATAATGTATACTGAATCTGGCCTCTGAAAAAATCCATATACCTAATGATTTTGCCCATGATTGCTTAAAAGCTCTGGACATAACTATTCCCATTGGAAAATCCTGCTGTTTTATAATTTTCCCATGGTCTTTGTTAACCTAACTTTGGCTGCATTATACAACATCTACTTCAAAGGTGTCTTAAACCAAATTTGAGGACTGCCAAGTGCTGCAACAAAAAAGAATGTAGTGTTTTTGTAATAGATCTGCTTATTTTGACCATCATCAGTATTGTTATTGGACAGTGTGGAATGGTCTAGTGAAATGGCCCAACCAAAGTCCTTCAGTAATATGCTGGATCATATCAACTGTAGCTGCCATGGCAATATGCACTTGAATAAGGGACCTACCCAGTGGATATGAGCAGATCTGAAGCGGAGACGATATACTTTTGGAAGGTGTAATTCCTGCAAAATTCCAAAAGAAGTTATTACCTACAGCTCAGTCAAGATCACCTCCTGGCAGAGTCAAAGTATTAGAAATTTTACCTTTTCTGTAGAAATATCGTAACTACTGAGACTCTTAATTTGGGACTCGACATATTTCCTCTCAGTTCGTTTGTCATATTTACTGTGATGACTGGAAGCACCAGAGCTTTTGCTGCTGCTGATGCCACTGCTGGTGCTTCTGCTGCTACTGCTCTCTGCTTTATGCTTCTGCTCACGGACACTTCTCTCTTCTTCAGCAGCACTGGCATGTGGAAGTGATGTGGTCTTGGACTGCTTCTTAGCCTTATGCTTTATACCAGATGCTTTGCTACTGCTGCTGCTCTCTGTGCTGCCTCTGTGGCTGCTTTTGCTGCTGCTACTACTGCTTCTGCTGCCCTTGCTGCTGTTACTCCTGCTTCTGCTACTACTGTCCTTGCTGCTGCTATTACTACTGCTTTTGCTATTGATACTACTACTACTGCTGCTTTTGCTACTGCTACTGCTGCTTTTGCTACTGCTACTGCTTTTGCTTTTGCTACTGCTACTGCTTTTGCTGCTGCTACTGCTGCTACTACTGCTTTTGCTGCTGCTACTACTACTGCTTTTGCTGCTGCTGCTACTACTGCTTTTGCTGCTGCTACTACTACTGCTTTTGCTACTGCTACTACTACTGCTTTTACTACTGCTACTACTATCACTACTACTGCCACTGCTGCTGCTGTCCCCAAAGGGGTAGAATTTCTTTTCTTTGGCTTTGGACTGTTTTGTTTTCAGATTTATCTGGGTGGTTTCCTGTGATGCTCTCTCATCAGAGTCACTGCTGGAGGGGCTGCTTGTTGTACTTTCGGCAATTCCACTGGTGCTGCTGGCACTGGACGATGAACTTCTATATTTTCTTGTCCCCTGGTCAATGGTAACATTGGAATAATGAAGTTAATTTTTTTTGTGTTCCTGCTAAATGCTGTGAGCAAAATCAGATGCAGTGACCTCTGAATCTCTGCTGCCTTGGAAGATAAAGTGTATGCCCTGATAGCATCTCTGCCACACAGCATAATAATTCAAAGGCAAATTCATAATAATACATTAAAACCACACATAAGCAGAACCATAACCCACATACTTTTGTGATAATGAACATGTGCAGGAGTCAAGGATCACACAACTACATGTAACTGGTGGTGATAATGACTGTCCTACTATCTCATGGCAGGTTGTGTAGGTAGGTGTGAGACCATTTTGCTGGAGCAGCAGTAGCTGGAAGGAACTGCCTACCTTCTGGGCACACAACAGCTATTTTATGTCTTACAAGAGATTTTCAGAAGAGTGTACAAAACCAACCTGCTCTTTCTATTGTCCTTCACCTGCAGAAGAGACAAGTGCAAACAAAAGACCTGCAGAAAGACGTGTACCCCAAAGCCTGTCTTTATTTTTCCATTTTTTGCATACTGTCTAAACAAAGGAAGCTACTTAGTAAAAGAAATATAAATAACTAAGCTTTGTGTAGTGTCTCCCACAAATTAAGAAGTGCACTTTTACAGCAGTACCTTGTCATCAACATCATCAAGGATTTTCTTCACTCTTTTAATTGCTTCTTTTCTGGAAGAAGCTTTTGCCTCTGAATCTTCAAATTTTACTAGACGTATCATTTTTGTAGGAGCTTGGTCTCCTGCTTGAATTGTGACTTGTATTTTTTCAATAGGTGCCTCTGTGTAAACTGAAATTGCATGACAATTAGTATTACTGTTAGTATTAACAACCAAATGAGAGAATAAGCTGATTTTGCCATAATTTAGTTAGCCATTTTTTCTCAAATATAAATGCTTATTACTGGTATTGAACAATTTTGCTGAAAATTTTCTGTAATAGCTAAAGTACATACTGGCAACCAAATTTTAAAATATTCTGATGATATTGGATTCTTTTCAAGTCAATAAACAGAGTGATCAACAGATTTAAGTGAATTGGATTGCTTAACAAGATAACACTATGGGTTAGCAAATTAAGCATCAGAGAGGAGCTAAGGCTCAACTCTTGAATTGTAAAGAATGGCCCAATGGTTAGGCCATTAGTTTCATACTTAGGAGACCTAGATTCAGTGGCCTGCTGTGCTTTTATTTCTTATGATCATGGATTAAGATGTTAAAGACTAGATCCTGGCAGGGTTAATCCATAATTCCCTTTAAGAGTCTGGGTTTTTAGAATGTAGCTACAGGACACTGCATCAGATCTGTTGCCCATGTCCAATTGCTTCGTGCTTGTGTCCCAAATCCAATGATTCAGGATGCATGAGACACACTCTGCAGGCACAGATCTGCTCTGCTTGACACTGGCCATGCTGAGTGACATTGCTGGGAGAACTGGGAAATTGCTGCTCAGGCGAGTGGGACACAAAAAACACATATGTACATGTACATATATGTGTATATACACACCCACCCAGCAACTATTTTCTGTTTTGTGCACAGTTGTATTTACCTGGCTTGAAGCTCACTCTCAGTGCGTGCTCTCCAACTAGGTAATAAAGAGGAATGTTTTTGATAAATGCTGCATGTATGCTTTTCCTCTCAATGCACACTTGAACCCCGAATGTACTTGCATTGGAACACACGGACTGAACAAATGGTTCTTTTTGGGAAGAAGAGTGTCCAAAAGAAAAGAGATCTCCTGATGAAACATCCTCTGCAGACTGTCTGTCCTGTTAGATAGCACACATGTCATGTTAAATTGGACAACAGTAGGAGGAATACTTGCATGTTATATATCCTGTTTTGGTAATAGTCACATGTACTCTGCAGGAGGAATTAACCAGTCTATTAAAGATAGCAAGGCTGTGACACAGGACAACTTAGTTTTAAATTGGACAAAATTATTATCTGAATTGGTTGATTAGACTATCTACTGTAAAAAGAGCTTCAGGCTATAGGAATGGAAAATTATATTACAAATTAATTCTAAATATTTAATTTTGTTTTCCTGGTGTATTAGATAGTGTTAACAGTTTCTTGATAAAAATGAGTGTGGTCTAGACAGATTGGGGTTTTTTCCTTTGATTTTTGATTGGATCAGACAACTTTCAGCTTTGTCCAGGAAAATTCTGACTCAGTTGAGGTCTGACATGAATGTGATACTATAACAATTAGATGGTCAAAATATATACTATATTAGAAATTTCCACTAAAAACTATGTAATTTCCATGTGCTAAGGAATGATTGCTGAAGAACAAATTAAAATTAATTAAAATTGGAATCAAATCCATGAAACGAAAACTATAATTTCCTGAAGCAATGAAACAATTACCTAAAGACACATAATCATAACCTTTCATTTCACATGTAATTCAGGTTGGCAATTAATATTTTTATTCAGTTTATCATGTCTCACAAGATTCTAAACTTGTATGAACCCCACCAAAAACCTGGAATTTCTAATGATACTGGGAAATGCTCCACTTTGTGCCATTTTTTCAGTTGCTGTTCATTTAAGAATAACTGTGGAGCACTGAGTTTTCAGGAAGGGCAGCACAGAGGCACAAAGCAGAAGAATGTAGGTTGTTCCAGGATATTGGAAAGTATTCTCACTGACAGCACGTTTGTCTATTGACTTCTCCATAGGAAAATGCTGTAGTCATCCTCTGTTCATCTCTTATTTTATGTGAAACCCTTTCAGAGTGGCACAACAACAATGAAACCAGAACAGGACAGTGTATTCCTCACCTCTGTCAGTCTTTCACTGAATGAATTGTCACAGCAATGCCTTCACAATGCTACCCATCTTAGAAAGTTTTTACTGGCTTTTATGGAAACCTGGCTCAGGAAGTTGTCACGCTTGACACACAAACTCCCATCCGCCCTTGAATCAGGATGCTCGTAGAGCATTAAATTTGTCTCTACAAGTTGAGCAGTGGAGCATCTTGTGGAACATTTGTGACTGCCCCAGGAATGTGATGCTTGCATAATGGTTGCAAATTATTTTAAAAAATGTGGGCCTATCCTATAGATGGCAGTGTAAAATTAATTACCAAAGAAAAAGCTTTTGCTTTAGAAAAAAGTGTTGCAAGTCTGATGTATTACACTCCAAATTTTAAAATAATGTTACTATAGGGCTATTTGTGTTATTAGATTGAACTTGACTTATTTTAAGTGAAGCAGTATCCGTCAGAGATGAATTGTACCTTTTCCTATGGAGAAAAGAAATGGTCTCCTACTGATTAAAAGCCCAAAAAAGAATAGTCAGACACTACATCATTTACCCTGATGTTATCAGTCTCGCCTGATGCAGAGTCTGAATCGAAGGACATCTTCATTATGTCAGGCACTGCTTCAGGTAAAAGAACTGGAGTCATCTTACTAGCAGCCAAATCCCCAATATTTCGTGTAACAGCAAATGTCTTAGACCTGCAGAACAAACATTAGAGGAAACCCGTATTGATAAAGCACTGCTGTGGAAAAGACCTGAATAATGCCTTGTAGCACGTACTCAGCAACAAGTATCATACCTTGCAAATTGCTTTACAGATATTTACAGCATCCTTCCTGTTAGTTGTGTTTTCAAGGACTGCTAAGAGTAAATACACAGACCGATCTCAGGGGCAGATAGTGCAGTTAGGCTTTTAGAATCACTTGTACAGGTTAAAAGCAATGCAGTTGGTCAGATCTCCATAACCTAACTCCTTGAACAACAGTGCACTTACTTAGGAGCCTGGCTGTGGATTACATTATTAAGTTTTTGAGCCTTCTGTTTAGATCTTCTGGACTTTTAAAATTTTAAACTCATATTCTGTAAATTCACTGCATTAGACATAGTTCTAATGTCTTTTGATGTTACATTTGGGAAAATACTGCCATAACTTCAAAAAACAACCGGGGTACTGGCGGCTACTGAATGCTGTTTCCTGTGAAATTTATATTAAAGCAGAATTGAAGAAAGGAGCCTGAAATCATAAAAATGTCTCCAGCTTGATTTAAATTTGCTGGTACTTAGATCTTGGCCATGGCTTGGCAAGACATCACAGAGAGATGTGTAGGAAGGTTAAGAGCTTATTCTGTACATGTGTTCAGTATATTGTTTCCAGCATTATGAATGCTAAGCATATTATCCAGGATTCAGGATAAACGATATAAGGTGTGGCATGAGGCTTTGGCTCTCATGGTTAAATACCTCGACCCCCTGGCTCCATACCCAACATTCTTTATTGAATTTGTTACAGTGCTGTGATAATTATGAGTTTTGTTTTTGGTCAGAGAAACATCTTGAATTCTGAACACTTTTGAGAGATGAAAACCTATTTCCCTCAGCTATTAACACTGAGCAAACTCTACCTTATTAGGCATTTATCAGTGCTAACATCCACCTCAAAAGTCCCCATGTGCTCTTTCTCAAGTATGAAGCTGATCTGTTTGCTTTTGTGGTCTGCCAATGGAGGAGGCTGCTGTGACAGTGAATGGAAAGATGGTCTCAAAATGGTCTCTATTTTAATATGGTCCACACTATACTAGCCTGAGCAATTCCAATCTAACCTATTTGAAAGATGAATTTGTATTCAGTTGATAGCCCTCTCTTCCTGTTGAAGGCTCCTACCGTGCTGTGTGCACTGTAAAGCACACAATTGCTCTTCATGTGGAACACCTCAATAAAACGTGTGTCATCTGTGGGCTTTGTTTTCTTTTCTATCTCTCTCTTTTTTAGATAAGGACATGACAGCAATGCTCCATGCTGGGTGTTAGGAGAACCTCGAAGAATGGAATCTGAAATAAAATATTCTCCCTAACAAGCTGAGCAGATAAAAGAAAATACAAATCAACTTGCATTTCAGATGGCTCATCTGGGTAGAGAGACAAAAAGGCACATCGTTTTATTTTAATCCCATTCAATAATTCAAATGACCACTGAACTGCAGGCTGGATCTCCAAGCAGAAAGCCCTGGGGTTTCTTTTCCACTTTTTTTTTTTCCTTTTTTTTTTTTTTTTTTTTTTTTTTAGTATTTTTATGCCAATAGTCTACTCCTGCCACCTAATGAAAGCGAAGGATCGATTCCTCCCTGTTGAGCACAGAGAGCCGACAAATGTAGCTGCATCACAGGTGACACATGTCAATGTCTGCAGAATCACACGGTACAGTAAAAATAGGCTACAAGAGCCAGCTCTGGTGCTTTAACAAGAAGAAACAGTCACAAAGAAGGCCTAAAGCTATGGTATGAAAGAATCTGTTCTCTCTGATCCCACACAAGGGAGAAAAATAAAAAGGAGATTTTTCCAATATGTATTAGTGCATTTTTTGGATGAGAGAAGCAGCTGTGCTATAATATAAGCCAAACTAACTGCAGGGGTAAGGGACAAGCAATTCAGATGTGTTGGGCCCACTGATAGTTCAGAGTGTGGCCTTACATACATCCCTGACACAGGGACATGAGAGCTCAATGTCTGTTTAAAACAAAAAACAATAAAAAAAATATTTTCCCAGGTGTTAAAGCACAGGGTGACATCATATCTAAATCAATGAGAAACAGGAGACAATCATCCAGCCAGATCTTTAGCTCTGTTTCTGCCGTGGTGAAACAAAACATTCTACCTTTTCTAAGCATCTTCTTTCTAACCTTGGTGCAAAGGTGTTATTAAAACAGAGACTTGGAGCATCATCTTTTTCCCTCTTCTGCCCCAAACACACTGCGCTGCCTCACAAGCTCACAGCGAACGCTGGTTCTTCTGCATTTTCTGCTACACGTGGTGTAGACATGTTGGACAAAGTGTAATTTCCTAATTCATCTTAAAAATAAGAAGGCCATATAAAGTAATTTCTGCTTATCCTACAGTTAAAACAAGCACAAAAGCCATATGCTACAAGCTCTATTCAAGATTATATATATACTTCAGTAGTTTGTCATTATGAATATGCAATATATTAGCAAAGTGCATTCTCTGGCAGCTCTCCATATTTATACTTTAATCACAAGGCTCTAATTTCCCCTGAAATTTATTTGATTTTTACTTCTTTTTGTGAATTTTTTTTTAAATTATGTTGAAGTAGCCATCTGTAGTATACTAAATAATTATGTTAAGAGTCTTAAAATAACCATTATTTTTAATTTTTAAATTTAACTTTGATAAGATTGAATTGAAACACATGTTATATATTTTCTCCATGGTATGATTAATTATTTTGCTCTGATTTTTGCTATAGAGAGACTTGAGTCCATAATGTGTTGATTGTCTTGGGAATGCAATCTCTCTATCACCAAAGTTTTCATTACTTATTTTCTTTAGAGTCTGTGATTGCTTACTTGAATTTCTCTTAGGCTCTTGAAAATTTATATAAATCCCACTGCTGTGACAGGTTATAACCTGTATGGTGTAGGGTATAAATGAATTTAATGCTATTGAAGACTGCTTTCTTCCTGTGTCTGGATGTGAGAGATGAAGGGAAAAATAATATCACATCCTGCCTAACTTTAATGACATGGTACTGTAGAGGGTAACCTGCTGATCATCAAGAAAATGCCCAATACTAAAGTATTTTGAACAGAGCTCACAAACAAATGAAAGATCAATAGCTTTCTAGAACTATTTCTTTCAATGGGGAACTGAAAACCAGTGAAGAAAGATATCACAATATCCCTAAAATATTGACTTCAATCGGTTCTTTATTTTTTAGTGATTTAGTGGATCTATGCAAAAGGAAGAGAAAGATTATGTTGAACTAAAATTTCTGATTCACTCTATATAGAATCCATGTCTATATCTCTCCTTCCTCTCTCTACCATTGTTGCTTGTTTCTCTTCATACTTTTAAAATTTTACTTTGCTTGGTCTTTGACCTCCTCAGTGATGTGGTTCAGTGTTATATTCTCTAGTTATTGCTTTACCTTTACTTGCACTCATTGCTGTTTCATTGCTCTGTGTGGTTTCCACTGACCATTTGTTTTGTAACAGTGAATGGGAATGCTTTTTGGAAAGAAATTGATGGTGCAAAAAGTTAGCTAGTAAATATTAGTTTTCTCATACACTTGGCATTATAGAGCTATTTCCAGGTGACTATTTCACTTTATAAATGGCAATGCTGCAGAATCTGGACCAGGGCTTGGGCTGAAACTCATGGACTTCTCTGCTGTAATTTTATGTTTCTGATGCTGATTTGCTTTCAGCTTTCTAATAAAGCATTTTACCCTTTGTGTCATATTTGATTCCCCCTTAAGTCAAAGGAGGAAAATATTTTTTATTTTGCTTTGCAGGAAGGATCCCTCTGCTAATATTTGTAACTCTGCTTAAGGCTCTAAACTCTGTATCATTGTTCTGTGTCATCATTTCAGTTCAGTGTCCTTATTGAGTTCATTAATATCCTCCTCATCCTCTCTAACAGAGAGAGCTAGTGAGAGAGTGGGTACCTGCTGCTCCTGATGACCTTGGGAACAGATCGTTCTGGTCCCTACAAGAAAGTAAACAGAAAACCCCATGCAGCTAACTTTTGCTCTATGGAATGCTGAGTGTCTCCCTGCTCTGCACAGAGAACCTTATTACAGTCACACTTGATGGAGTGGAGGAATTGTCTTAGGGAGGAGGATGTGATGTCAAATACTTGTCAAATGGTCTGTCACTATTGGAGGGCAGGGGAGAATAATGATTATCCTGACCGGTGGCTAAACTGAGGAGACCTGCAGAGCATCTCTGGGCCAGCAGCCATGACTGCTAATTGCAGCTGGATACAGCAACTGAGCTCTTTTGTTAGGGCTGTATTCCTAGAGCAGAAACTTGCTAACATTTCAGCGGATTGTATAATAGCCGACTTCTGTTGTCATGCTTTTTCCTTTGTGATGAATTTTCAGCTTGCCTTTTTTTTTTTTTTTCATCGTGTGTGTGTGTAGGTTTTCTAAGTTGGGTCTACTGCTTTGATTCCTTGGACATACTCTTTCTGTTTCCTCTCTCTCTTTGTGCTTGTATTTCCATCTGTTTTCATTTGTTTGGCATCTGGCTACAACACTTTCCCAGGGTGTATTGTAATTGCATGCACTGATAATAAATCAAGTAGACCTAACAGGTAAGAAAACCAAATGGCAGCCACGGGGAAACAAGATAAAAACACAAGAAACACCAAATCTTCTATGCTTCAAGGCAACAAATGCAAATATAGATGACTTATCTGTTCTAACTGATAGGATTCAGCTGGCTTATAACTTACCCAGTGTCCCCTGTTCAAACATTTGTATTGAGATAGAAATTTTCTGTCACTGAATTTTCAAATAGCTTACGGATCTCAACAACTGAGATATAGTCCTAAGGAGGATTTTCAGGCGCAGACCACAGTAAGTAGCATGTTTTTTCAAGCAAAGCTTTGGTGCATATCACTTAATTTAAAATAAGCATAAACTACACCAATCATAACCAGTTATCCAAGCTGTAAGTCCAAACCAGGATCCCTAAGCAAATATTCTGGTTTATTTAGAAGACTATGCTTTGCTACATGGAAAGATGCTAAGTGCTATATCTTACCTTATGCTGATTATGTTAGTCTCATCTTTACATGGTGGAATTTCAATTTTGATACTTTTTTCCTTCACATTGACAGTGGCAACAACATTCACAGGTACGTGAGCATTCAGTTTGGTGTGTGCTTCCAGCCCTGCCTGGATCATATGTGTGTTGATTCCCATCACAAAGGTCATCTCCTTGGCCATGCTGAAAAGGTAGAATGAGGGTATAAATATGTTCAGGCAGCAAACAGCTGTTGAATTTTTATGGTCTCTGTCACTTGAAAACAGTATTTTTTCATTTTATACTAAATATTTACCTTAGACTTGCTTTGGATCTCACCCTAATGTTGGCATTCAGTAATTCAGTCAATCTGAAATCAGACTTTGGAGGTGTAATCTGTGCTTGAACTATCACAAAGAAAGCAAAGAAAATGTTAAAAATGCCCTCCAATTCTGGCAAGTATGTTTGTATTGCTCAAGTAATGTGATATATTACCATTTCCTGCCACTTTTGTAATGGAAGAGTAGTAAAAGCTGGTCTCTGTTGGGAACCCTGTGCAGGTGGGCACAATGCGACGGATCTCAGACGACAAGAGAGCCTTGGTCCACTGCCTCCCTACACCATTTTGAAGGCTGCTGATTATCCTCCTAAGTGAAGGGATTTTTTCATCAGATCCAGACCATGCCTGAAATTACAGATTTCAACATGTCTAAATAAACTGAACTTATATATCGTGATCTGTGCCATTAACTATGCCTCAGGGGAAATTCTGCCAGCAATTATTATAACTATTTCTGATCAAAGCTTGACCTTATTTACCTTAATACTAAAGACAAAAAACTCAAACTTGAATTAAAAAGTGAAGAAAAGGGAGAGAATGTGTGAAAGATGCACTGTTCTAGACTTTTTGATTCTGGGGTGGTGGTATTTTCAAAATGATACCTGCAGTGCCTTTTGGATGGTGTTTTTATCAAGTCCACCAAAGAACAACTCTTGGCCAAACATCTTCAAGTAGCCTGATGCGAAAGGTTTGTCACTGGAGAATGCCTTCCAGTCAGGGAGCTGTGTGAGAAGATTATAAAAGTCTAATTCTTCATAACATTTGAGGAAGCAATATCTTAGAGATTTTCTTTTCTCCCAGAATTTACCATTTTCAGGACTTTCTTGAAGTCATAGCCATTCTCCCAGTCCCTATCAGGAGAGTAACCTGTAGCAAATATCTCCTGCAGTCCTTCAATTGTTATTCCCACCTGTGGGAAGAAGTGTAAATGTCAATTGGATGGTTTTAAGAAAGGACGAGAGGGCAAACTGTGGGTAGACCAAATTACCTCCAAGGGATCAGCCACTCTTCCAAGGAAATGTGTCTGCAGCTGCGATATTGCCATCGTTGGTATTAAGCTACCCGCATTATTCAATACCAAATAATTAGCTGCCAGCCCACTCATAAGGAACTCTGAAGAGACACAGTACAGTTAGTTTTTAAGTCACAGTGTGCACATTGTGTTTATTGACTAATTTCATAATTCAACAGCTACAGCATGATATGAGTGAGGCCAGAAAATCCAGCTATAAAACTGATGTAATAGAACAGTTATAAACCCAATGTTGCGCATTTTTAACTAATAATGGGCAGAGATACAAGCCCCCTGTTCACTGCATGGTGATTATGCTATTTTCCCAGTTGTTTCTGCTATATCATAGAATCGTCTTTGTTGAAAGGGAGCTCAAGAATCACCTTGTTTGAATCTCCCTGCTGTGACACCTTCCACTAGACTAGTTTGCTCAAAGCCTCATCCAACCTGGCCTTGAACACTTCCAGGAATGGGGCATCCACTCTATGTCCTAGTAGATGTCCTCTCCAACTTTTTTCAGGTACTGGAAGGCCATGATTAAGTTGCTCCAAAGTCTTCTCTTCTCCAGGCTGAATAATCCCAATTGTTTTAGCCTTTCCTCATAGGAGAGGTGCTCCATCTCTACAATCATCTTGGTGGTCCTTCTTTGGACTCGCTCCAAAAAGTTGATGTTCTTCCTGTGCTGGGGACCTCAGAGCCCACTCTAGGTGGAATCCAACAAGAGCAGAGTAAAGGGGCAGAATTTGCATGACCTGCTAGCCACACTGCTTTTGATGCAGTCCAAGATACAATTTGCTTACTGGCTGCCAGCACACATTGCCAGCTCCTGTCCAGGGTCTCATCATCTCGCAGCACCTCCAAGTCCTTTCTTGGCTGGGCTGCTCTTCGACTGTTTGTCCCTCAGACTGCACTGACACAGGGGGTTGTCCTGACATTGCACTTGGGCTTGTTGAACCTCATGAGATTCCTATGGGCCCACATCTCAAGCTTGTCCACGTACAGACAATACTCCCATCCATATCATTTACATCCAGTCAGATTCTGTAACGTCAGCTTATGAAATGCTTTTATGAGACATCATTTAGGGCACCTTGACAAAGGGAATCAGAAATGAAAACAGATTTGCCATCCTTTGCTAATAGTTTAGGGAAAGTGCTACAGATGTCCTATCAGGACAGATGGTGAGCTATAGATTTGTCTCTCAAATGACTCAGAAGCAATTTAATACATCTAGTTCCAAACGCTGTAATCCTTACATGTAAAACACCAATTGTTAAGTTATTGTTAACTATTGAGTAAACTTTGAGCAAACATAATTTGTTTCCACTTATTTTCCTATTTAGATTTATCATCTATATTTTCTTAGATACAGCAAATCAGTGCAGAGCACAGTCATTTATTCTGCACAATCGTGGCACAGTAATATCCTGTCCTGTTTTATGAGTTAAAGTAATCCTAAGGCTTTTCTAAGTTTCCTTAGGTTTCAAAAGGAGCAAGGCTGAAAGGATAAGTAGGCATTCTTCTTGTGCTTCCTTGCTTCCAGCCCTCCTCTCTTTTCTCTTCCTACACCATTTGGAGGACAGGGAAGTATATAAGAACAGGAATTTTACTACAGTGCCTTCACTGTGTTGCTGTATGAAGCTACTGTTTCATTTTACTATATTTAATAATTTCAAATTGCTATTTGAAGTGCTGGACATTATCTACCTACTAAATGTGAGGTTCAGTAACAGCTCCTGCAATCAAACCACAAAAATCAATGCCACTCCGTTTTTGTCAGAGGAATAAATGAAGAACCTTCAGCAGATAGTAAGGAGATCAAAACTCACATTTTAATGCTGCTCCTATGGAAAATAAAAAGCAAAGTGATGCCACACTGGGACATTACTGATGAGTTGATGTAACACTTGGAAATCTGAAGACTAGTTTTCCTCTGGATAAGCTTAGCCAGAGCAATTCTAGGTGTTATGTGGACTGTACCCTAGAAATGAGGCATAGCACTTTTAGTGGATTTTTTTAAAGCCCTTTTTCATGTTTTCACCCACAAAAACTGCTAGTAAAAACTCCATGGTACTTCCTGATACTTAATAAGAAGTGTTGCTTAAAAATGATTAAATGATTCTATAGAATTCATCAACTTGAAGAGAGCAGGAATATTTTCCATAGAGCGTTAGTACTATGTAATGCCTGAGGTAAGAAACTATTTGCCACTTTACTATGAGAAGGTGATGACACCTGCAGAGATTGGACTAAATATCTTGCCCCAGAGATGAGGGGAAAAAATAGTTGGTGATCAAAGAAGGCAGACTTTGGTAACTGTGAACATCGATACACATATTTAGTTATATGAATCTATGCATACTGAGGGTGAGAGGCTCTCAGTCTTCACACTGAACAGAACCTGGGTCACACCTGTGGTTTCAGTAACAGTCTGTAGAGCATGAAGCACCATTTATGATGGCCATGTGTGACAGATTTCAGGTTAGAGATAGATTCAGCTGACATTATCGGCCGCCATTAAAAATTCAACATCTAGCACCACAAAGATCTGTGATGCTGAGGGCAGATTTTTGTTTTTATCAAGGAAAGAGGTACTGCATTACAGCTGTCACTATGGTAACTCCTCCAGAATGGACTCCCTGAAACACATTTCACCTGTGGCTAGTGGTTACAAATCAAATCAGAAAGCTGGAGGATGGATCCTCTTTCCATACCAGTGTAGTAGAAGATTGACTTAATTTTGCTGAGTTATCCAACTCTAATCTTAGTGTGTCGTCTTCAGGTTAGGAGGTTTAGATTGTAACCAAATTTCTGATAATGATTTTCATCAGAAACTAACAGCAGTTCCTAGATGTACTGCATTTCCAGGGTACAACCAGAATAAAGGAATCCATTACTTATAGCCCCTGCCATCATTTCTCATGCCTACTGCACCCCTCTATCTCACTGTGTGAAAATTGGTAGCTTAATTTTAAAAGCAAAAATAAGACGAAAAATGAGGGCCTAAAACAAGAACCACATATCTGCCTATTAATGGAAAATTTATCTATCCCTGAATGCATTTTAAATAGTACAAAAGTTCACATGGTACATATTAATGAGTATGTCTTTGGGCATTCTTTGGCTCCATCACTGAGGCAGCAAGCACATGTATAGTATATGACTGGGATTGTTGTAGTATGTATTATTTCTTTTACAGAGCAGATTAAATGGTCATGTAAAATCCACAAAACTGGGACAGAACAATAATAAGATCTACAAAAGTCCTTCAAACCACATCGCTGCCTTCAAAAAGAAGTCAGAAGTATGTGTACACTTAGACTGTGGATTTCAGATGCTTCAGAGTCTATTTTAATATTAATTACTTTGAAAAAAACTATTATCATGCACCAGTGAATAACAGAAGTGCTATAACCTGACTCCTAAAATCTGACTCCTGATAGATAAACAGCATGTGTAAGGAGACCGTGTTTGGAGGTATAACCTCCATAGTCTGTCAGCTACATATGCCAAATCGTGGCCATTTACACAGGGGAGTTGCTTAAAAAAATCTACTGATAAAAATAACATATATGGAATATAGCAACAACTACAATTTAGCCCAGCAAGACCTGTCTTTTGATTTGGCCCTCCCTGCTTTGACTACATTTTTATGTGCTATTCCCCTTGATGTAACTGATCGGTCTCCAGATCCTGCACATGGATCTGCTCATTCCATCAAAGAATCCAGGTAGAAAGATGTAAGAAGGATCTTTAGAGAAGGAGTTTGTGGTAGCTGTTCATGGGTGCAATGAATTATCACATCTTAATGTTTTGAGTTTTCTGCTTCACTGGGCACAACTGTTGGGGTGAAGACTATTTAGCATCACATTTGAATTCAGCAAGAGTTGTAGGTGTTCAACACCGGTAGAAATTAATCCACTTCAGCAGTAATTTAGGTCCCTTCTGTTTGTGTGGTGCTGAACAATGGTATGAAATTGTTAAGCACCACTGAGACTATGGCATTGATACAGGAGCATGTGCCTCACTGAGTAATGAAAACAGAGGTTCACAGCCCCACAAGCCCTCTGGTAATTTCATGCTGGCACTGTACAATGCAAAACACACAGGGACCTAAACACTCTCCAAATGGAGAGCCTGACACTCATATTTTTTATTTTTATTTTTTTTTCACTGAATGTAGAAGAATACAGAGGAACAATGTGCAGCTAATATCTGGCTAGGAAAATTGGGTTCTCATAGTACACAATTTTTTCCACACATTTACCAGCATATATTTCTCTATAAAAATCTTCTGAATCTTACCTTTAAAGACACTGAAGCGGAAAACCTTGCTGAACTGATATCCAGATCTGTCAAATTTGGGACTCAATGCTCTGATAGCCATTCTGCAGGCAGAAGCCCTGAAAAAGTTTAATGAGCACGTTAACAGCTCAATTAGTTTGCAACAAGATTTTCTTTTAGGAAAAGGATTCAGATTTTCCTTACATGACTTGAAGATCTGGAGCTGTGCTTCTACCCAGGGCCCTCAAGTAAGAGTAGATGAAATTTGCCACTTGCAGGCTAGGTTCCTTCAGTACAGCATCAGCTAATGTCATCACTATTGCAAGCCCTGGCTTGGTTTCAAGCAAAACCACTGCAGCTAACATTCGGACCCGAGGATGAATTTTGTGATTCAGGAAAATTTCAAGGGTAATAGTCTGGACCTGAAAATAATAGATACATTAAATTTTACTGTATGTTTGAACATTTTTCTAATAACCATTCAACAGCAGTGAATGATCTGTTCATCACTGGCACAGTAAAAATTTCTATTACTTAGTTATTATGGCAACACTGTTCCTGGTCTGAGGGTTGGAAGGGGCATTATGGTAATTTAATCTAACTTCCTAGACAATCAAAGCCAAGGAACTTCCCTGGTTAATGTCTGCATCAGGTCTATAATCTCTTTTTTTTGAACTATCCCACCCTGTGTAAAGTAGATTTCATTAATCCATTACATACCCGAGAAATTATTTCAGTGACCACTTAACCCTACACACAAAAGTATGAATTATTTCTAACAGTTTGATCTTCTGGGGCCCTTTCTGTTAAATAACAGAATAAAAATGAAACAAATAAAACACAATTTATTACCAGAAATCTTCATGCCACGTAGGCAGTTTAAACCAAAATTTTATGCAATAAGTACAATTTCCACAGTATTACTTGTGACCAAGATGTTTGACCTCATCATTATTCAGCACCAAGAATAATTTTGTACTGGAACATCTGCAGTTTCCATGAGCGGCACCGCAGCCTTTGGTCCTAACTTTAAAAAGGATATGGGTGGTGTGCCACTGTTCTGGCAACCCCTCTACACAGTCCTGTCCTGTCTGGGAGAGCGCACACCCATGTGCTGTAGTGAAGAGTGATCTAAAAAACTTCAACAAACTCTGAAAAGACCCTGACTGGTTTTATTAATTTGAATACGCTGAGTTTCAAATACCAATGTAAAAGAGGTGACAAAGGTGCAGTAGCCTCTTTCTAAATGCAACTGCCTTTCCAAATTAAACAATAAAAATGACAGGCCATGAATTAAGTCTGTTTAATGCAAATATAGGTGTGTACCTAGCTGCAAACCAGTCATTAAACTGTGTTTTGAACAATGAAAAAAGTGGCCACAATCATCAAGTCACTTCAGATCAAATTTCTCCAAATAAAATGCATAGAAAATGGAACTCAAGAGTGGTCTGGGTCACATGTGAAAAGTCAGGCCAAAGAGCAGAGACACAGTGTTGTTTTCAAACACCAAATTGGCTTTTTTTCTTCCCCAGCAAATACCCTAACTCCTACCCTTGCCATTCTTTCCCTCCTCCCTGCTTTTCCCCATTCAGCTCCTGCACTCTAGTAAATTGTTTCTTTATTCTTTTGCTTAAAAGCATACCCTGGCACACTATTGTCTGTGAATCAATATGTGCACTCAAACTGGGAGTCACATGCAAAAAATGAGTATAATGGAAAAACTGATACAGATTAGTAGGTGAATAGTTAATGAAAGCCTTTATTTTACTTTTTATATTAAGAATTGACTTATATAAAACAAAAAAAAATTCAACATCAGGAAAAAATACTCTTGAAAACCTTGAAAAGATTTCCTTTTAGAAGCAAATTGCTTTTAAGGTGAAAATGATTGTAAAGTGATATCCGTGGTGGATGAGAACATACCAGTGTAGCCATTGTATGTGAGATCTAATAATTATCTCAGGGACAAAAGTCACATTTAGTAAATGTTCTATTTGTGACTTAAACCCACACAATGTCTGTAAATTTGTAATTACGAAGTGAACCTCTAGTTTCTATTTACAATAAGATCTGGTCTTGAATTATGATTAGATGTGACACAGTAGTAAATGTCAATTCTCTGAAAACCTTGTTTTGTGGTTCTATCACATACCAAAGGTGAAGTTGTACTAAACACATTTGGGTTAATAATTTAGTTTTCTGTCTAATGTCCTTGGAAATTAAATGTTTGCAATGGAAATACTGATTTGTCTTTAACAGCAATGAATGTATCCTTTTAATGGGATTTTTCCTGCAGTTTGAAATACTGGAGGATAATGTTAAAAGAAATAAGACATGCCAACTAAGGAATGGCTAAGTATTAAAAAAAATAAATTGTGCTGTATTTGAAAAAAAGTGTCTTTCCCTCATCACCCATCATCTATTAGCAGCCTTGCCAGTGCAAACCACAAGTACAAAGGAGGCAGTTTTGTTTTCTTACCATTTTTGGGTCTTTCAGGCCTATGTTTTTCAGGGCCATCACAGCAGTTGCATGGACCTTGAGTGGCAAATCTGAAGCACCAGCTGCATACCCTGGCAAAAACTTCTTGATGTGCTTGATGCTGGCTGGATGTCCTACATTCCCAAGGGCTTTCAAAGCCAGGGGAATTTCTTCTGAGCTAGACTTGCTCAATGCCTCTCCTGCAAAACCATGAAGAAACTGAAAGAAGAAAACATATCTGTTGAGTTCAATTCCAGTTCTTATCTATATTCCATCCCCCAGCCTATTCTGGGGCTTGACTTTCATAATTTAAGTTTGTTCATTTCATTTATTTTAAATATTTTCAATTTTTTTTTTGTCCTCATGAATAGAACATTTTATTCATAGAACGAGTATAGCCAAGGAAGCTCCAATGAACAACTTCTTCATCACTATACTTTAAAGTTATCAAGTAAGATTTTTAAAGGAAAAAATCATGGCTAGTTCCCACTGCCTTTCAGAGTTGGAAACCCTAAAATAATGCTGCTTGAATATCTCTATCTCATCGTTGAAGACAGGTGCAAAAATAGAGATACAGTTAAACCTTCAGACCTTTAAATAAGATTCCTGAAGATATGGCTGGTCGTGGTGCCCTTAATCAGCTATGACAGCCTCTTTTTCGTGTGGAATAGTTGGTGGCAAATAAGAACACTGCCAAAAAAATCAGGTGATTTTAAAGTCTTCATTATAAGCAACTGGATCACACTTATATTAGCATGGCAAGATTAGTAGTCTGAAGGCTGAATAAGAGAAAAGAACTAAATCCTAATAGATATGTTTCCAATACTAACAAATGGCTCTAAAAAAGAAACTGAAATATTAGAGAATAATTTCAGTACAGTTTCCGTATTTTAAAATAACACATTTGAGATCCCTTGATGGTGCAGAAACAGTCTATTGATATTACTAAACAAATGAATGGATATTCAAAATGCATAGAAAAAGCATATACAATCATTGGCTTTGGGAAAGAATTTTCATTCTCTTACACAGGGCTTCTCAGATTTGATTAGCTCAAGAGCAATGGTGGCAATTGTAACACATGACGTGCACACAAGAATGTTGGCTGTGCCTGTGTGCTAGAGAAAAAAAAAAGCATGGCAAACAAACAGTGTAATTGGAATACCCTACTCTTACAGGGGATGGTGAACTGACAAGTACCAGTGACTGAAAACACCTATTTCTCTTTCACTCTCTGTTCCTGCCTGAATGGTTGGTCTCTGTAAATCATGACATGCATCCAGGACTGGCAAATACTATTTAATGACTACTGAAATTGTTTGGAGGCATGCTGATTAAAAGCAGTGCAGAACAGGGAAGGTATTACTCTTATGAAAAGCTTATAGATTGTGTGGTTGACTGGGCTCTGCTTCTGGCTGAGAAATGGCTGGGATACATGACTTCAGGCAAAAACCTGGGCTTTTGTGTCACTTAGTTGATTTACAAGTATAGATAAGTACCCCTATTGAAAGTATTTTTGAGCAGTACCATGGGACTTCATTAATAATTGGCAGTAAAGCACTCAGAGATACTCAGACAGAAAGTGTTATGAATTATATGCTTCTTCCTCTCACTCTCTTTCGTGTGCTAATCTAAAGATAAAAATGCTGTATTTAACCAACTGGCATTCCTTTCCCCAAAGGAAACTCTGTAGTGAAGTGAAATACAGCTTTCTGAATAATGAAGAAAGAACCCAAAGCTTAATTTTTCTTTTAAATGATAAATAACATTGTGATTACCTGGAGACATTCAGAGCAGGAGTCTGATGAAGAGCACTGTTTGTGGCACAGTGATGCGTAGCTGAGAAGGCAAAACTTTCCAAGTATGGTGCTTGAGCGTGGGCAATGTTTTTTCACAATGAGCTGGGGAGAAAGTTGTTTGTTACTACCATTAATGAAAAGAAATAATATTTAAAAAAAACCCCAAAAAAACAACAAAAAAAAACCACCCCAAAACGTTTCTGCTCACTGCAAGACAAAACCAGGCTTTTGATATTTTTGTATTGATGGATTTTCAGTTAGTCAGAGGATAGTACTGTATTTTATAATACAATTGTAAAGTAATTCCAAGTAACATCTGGAAGGCAAATCTGTTGCTTTTATAGTGTTTCAGATTAAAATTTGGCATAGGCTATAATCCAAAGGTAGGAAATCATCCAGTTATGGAATGGAAAAAAACATATTATCCTAGAAACATTCATCAAGTTTTATGACTGCCTCTGCTACAGCTACAACAAACTTCAGATTTGTTGAGAATGGACCTCAGTATTTTGGGCAGACAGGAATATTTTGCATAAACGTAAGAACTGTCAGGAGGCATCAGCCCACTGCTTTCCTGTGTGGGAAGTAGAGCATCACTGCAGAGTAACAGTGGGGCTGTCACAGCTTTCACTGAAATCAAAATTCTAGTCCAAGGTTTGTTGTATCTACCTAGGGTAGGCAGAGATAAATTCCTGCATCTGAGGCTAGAATTAAACTCGGTGGATAAAGAAAAAAATGTAAAAACAATTAGACTTTCTCATAAATTGCCTTCACATTGGCATAATTCCCTTGATTTTGACAGATCTCAAATGCATACCCATCCTTCTAGGTAAATCAGGATGAATACATGGATATAACATATGTACTTCTTGGTCCCTCGTCTTTGTAGACAGTCACTTAGAGATCTAATCTGATGTAATTGTAATATACATTTGGAAAAAGGGAGATGAGAAACCACTGCTTGCAGCAATGACCTTTGTTCCTGAGGGGTTTTTTACTCTCTTACTCTTTCTTTTCTGTTTCATTGTGGACTTGTTTTTGCCCTTTGGATTTACATTTTTGTCCCCTTAAGGCAGGAAACAAAGTTCTTTCAACCTCACTAGAAGATATAAAACCTTTATATTTTCAAAGCCTTTAAAATCTCGTCAAAGGAATAAATACAACAGATGCCAGAATTAGTAAAGTGTTTCGAGAGTGTTTAGAGAATCCTACCGTTGCTTCCTCCATCACATCCCGAGTTGGTGTGCAGGAGTGCAGAGCCACAAGCACTGTCTGGGCGGCTTCCCAGTTGGTGAGCTCCTGCCTTTCCATTTTATGCCGCAGGAACCGGAGTGCACGATGACTGGCAACTGCAGGAATTACGTCCAAAATGTAGCGCCTGTAATGGGAAAGATGAGGAGCATTTTCCAGACCTACCTTTGAGCATAGGCACTCCAGATGGCCTTCAACAGAGTTTATCAGCAGAAGAAGCACCACCTTTATTGTTTGTACCTGTATGCTGGCCGACTGGAGAACTGCTTCCACACCGACTCGTAATTCTCCTCATTTGCTGCACGGAAGAGGTGCATCAGTTTGAGAGCTTTCGCTGGTGCATCACTGGGAAGCTGGTCAGAGGTGGCCTCTACTAGGTCTTGCAGGCTTTCCTCTATCTGCAGGAAGATGAAAATGCAGGAAACTCACATGCTTTGTTTCCTGCAGGCATAGATTCCAATCTCCAACAAAGAGTCTGTCTGGTGCATGAGCTTTACCTGACTTTCCACATCTTTTATTTTGAATAAGTGGATGGGGAGCTGAAGCAATTCACTGCCAAACTCGTACTGAAGTGACCCACGATTCTGATATTCTTTTGGTGGGACCTCTGCCCTCTGCTTCTGCACATCAGTCAAAGTAAGTTTCTGCCTGGAATGGAGAACACCAGAGGACATCATCACAAGATGCAAGGTACAAACTAAAAAGAAAGCAGTCATTCTGCCTCCCTCCATTACACTGCAACTACAATTTCTTTAGAAGGGTTTTGTTATTGGAGGTAAAGATATTACAAACAGATGCATTTGGACATGATGTTCAGAACTGTACTGTGAGAAGTTGTGAACTTGTGCTGCAGGGCTCAAGACCAGAGCAAGCCTTTGACTTCCATTGGGAATAACCTGTCCTGAGAATTTAAGGAAGCGGGAGGAGGTGAGAAGTGTGGCCTAAAGATCTCAGGAACTGTGTATTGTGTTGTGTTTTAAGAAGTAAATTAAATATTATAGGAAAACACAGGTGGAAAACTTGTTCATTAATTATAATTTAATTTAAACCTTTAAAAAAGTTCATGAAAGCTGTTACATGTCTTTGTCTCCTGGAAGCTTCAAAAGGAATTGAAATCTTTTACTTGTGCTCTTTCAATTCCCCCCCTCATTGTGCCTGGTAAGCTGAATATCCTGCAAACTGAAAAGGTTCTCATGAAGTTTCAAATTGGTTTTACCAAACAAATTCAGAATTACTCTTTGGAAAAGTACTCAAGCTTTTGGAAACTTTTCAAGAAGCAACAAATTGTCATCCCTTTGTTATTAAGAATAATTCCAATGAGAGACTGTCTTTGTAAACATTTTCTATCTTTGCTACATTTTCAGCTAAAGGGATGCAACCTATCCCACCAATTATGTTTAAAAATCAGTCATGTAGAACACTATAATAAAAATCAGTATTTGTAGTGAACAACTGAAAACATTTCAAAAGCAATATTACTGCAGTACATAGTATCTCAAAATCTCTGTAGAAAATTGGTGTGTTTATTTTGGAAACTATGATCTTCTGTATTATTTCTATTCACCCTTCCATATGGATTGCAGAGAGCTGCTGCAGAAATAGCGTATAACTGCTTTACAGTCAAGCTACTGGAATGTGAATAGAAATTAGTACAGAATCAGCAGAGATTTTTCATCTCTTGAAATTTTATACAATATTATTGAAAGGGCATTTGGGTCAGAAATCAGAGAATCAGGTACACTTGGATGAATTTAATTCCCCCTTCCATCACAATGAATCTATTAAGTCTTCATCTTCATTGTTTGGGGAAGAAATATATCTGCCTAGAATAGACAGAAAAGTGTAACACTGAAGAGAAGAGCAAATGAATACTAAACATAGGCTTAAAAAGGTGAAATAACAGTAAAACCTCTCTTGGCTTTGAAAGGTGCTGCAAGGGTCTTATGCTGAACAGGTCAGGAAATTCAGCTCCAGGTGTTTTAAGTCCTTGACAGATTTTTTTTTTTTTTACTTGCATGAGATATCCAAATCTTCCCAGCTATCTTATATTTGTTCCTTTCTGCTGGGCAATGCTAAAAATCCAGAGAAAATAGAAAAAGTAAAGGGAGTACCCTTCTAAAAGCTGACGAAGAACTTCTTAGAAAAGACAGTTTCTGCAGAATGCAGGAGAGTATAAAGTATCGTAAGTCCATTGTTTCCAGACTAATACTGACTCACAACAACCTATAATTTGATAAAAGCATTGCAGTCGTATCTACACCTTGATTGTATAAGATAGTAATGCCACTCCAACCTTTATTGTTCTATTTTTTTTTTTGATTAGCCAAA
Source organism: Formicarius rufipectus (assembly GCA_013399695.1). NCBI lineage: Eukaryota > Metazoa > Chordata > Aves > Passeriformes > Formicariidae > Formicarius > Formicarius rufipectus. The sequence continues at coordinate 349,109 of VXAU01005779.1, read as the reverse complement.
TTGAACAAGTTCACTGTCTAAAAGAAGTTAATTGGTTAGTTACTGAAATGAATTTCCTGATGCTGCAGTTTCCAAAACTGTGTATTACACCAGTAGATTCTTGCAAAAGCTATTAGAGCAATGCAAGATTACAGCATCTGAAGAGTGGGACTGAGGTGTAATTTCTGTATAACTTTATACAAAAAGCCTCTCCCTTCAGAAGGGCACTCCCATATACAGAGTCCGTAATTAACTAGGTAACTAAGATTTTTTTTGATAGATGGTTTTGATAGATGAAAACATTTCTGAACACCCAAAGTTTATGTGTTTGAGCAAACAGAGATCAGGGGCATAATTTCTGAGCTATATTATTGTTTTGCTCCAAATCTGTATAAGAAATATGCAAATTTTTTTGTGGAAAAGCAAATGCAGTTTACATGCCTTGTGCCCAATTATTTTGCAATAAAAACCAATTTTCTATCTAGAAACAGTTTTGATGGGAGATTTGCAAGCAACCCACTGTATTTAGGACTCCAAAGTCCTATCTAGGTTTCTTGTGAACTAGCCTCCAAGGGTCTCTTACTGCATTATTATTTTCTAGGGAACTCTCTTTCTATGAGTAACTGTCTTTCAAAGTATTTTATTTCAAATACATTAGTTCACAGTTTTTCAGATGGAATTACATTTGTTTTGGCTTTTATGACATAAATCAAATATCCCTGAGAAATAAAATAGTAAAACCCTGCCAAGTGTAGCTAACAAAATTTGGATAGTGATGTGCATGTTTCAGATTTACAACTAACAGTGAAGGTTGTTTTTATGAACTGTTTGGGATTTTATGTAATTAAATACAATAGGCTGTGGAAGTAAAGGATTTATTTCACTTATGGAATTTGCCCAGATTACTGAGTTGTTGAATTAAAGGCACATGTACAGTACCTTGCTTGTACTACAGCATTTCCTCCTGTTATCTCGCTGAAGGGTGCAAACTGGTGGATTTCCTCAACATCAGCTTGTGTAATTACAGCTTCACTGCGTGTATACTTAATTTTGTAATTGTAAGTTGCAGTTGCCCGGGAATTCTTGTTTCTCTTTAAAATATAAAAAAATCCAAAGAAACAAAGGAAATAAAAAGTCATTGATCTTCTAAATTCTGTGACTAGAAGCTATTACATCACCCACTGCAGCCCACTTATTTTCCAGGGCTGTTTTGTTCATTGATCATACATAAGAGGAATTGATGTGAATTCTGCGCACCCATTTCCATGGGAGATGTCAGGCATGCTGCCTGGCTCCATTACTTTTACTGCTAAGAAGTGTTAGCTTTTTTTCATTTTCCCAAATATAAGTAATTGGTCATTCCCTTGAGAAGACGACACATTTTCTAAGGAGAGCAGCTGCATAAACCACAAAATTTCTTATTTCAAAGAGAGGATTGTAAAAAAATTCAGCAATACCTGTCTTTAATAGTAGAAAGTGGACATTGTGACTATTTTTTTAAACTGAACGAAGTAGGTGAATTAACTCACGCTGATAATTAATGATTTCCAAGCCAGCTAGTTTGAGCTAGTTGAAGTGCACCTGCATTACATGACAGTCTGCCACACAGACCTCTGCTTCATTGTGGGCTGATTTTCATACAGAAATAAAATATTGACAACTGGATACAACAGACCTGACTCTTCCCTCAGTTTTAGTATTTCAAAACAAGGGATAGCATGGATACCAAATGGTGCTCTGCATAAGAATATAAAACACATATACATAATATGATGGTAATTTACCTTCTGGCAGGTCTGGCATGGACGAGTGTATGCTGAACCTGTGACAATTTGAACTTTCTCTTCACAACTGTCCAGGTCCTTGGATTTGGTCACATATACTAGGTTAGCTCTCTTGTTTTCCTGAATTGCATATGTTGTATTGCAAATACCTCCAATCCCAGCCTGGCAAAAATGAGAACAGGATCAGAGAAATTCACTTTTATGCCAAGCTTCAATTGACCACAGGAATTTTCCTGTTTAATTCTGTATTTTCAAAATTTTTTCATTATGCTCTCTGGAAGCAAAATTGGGATGATCACTAATTTCATCTCTTTTTTACATATACAGGTCTCCAGTAAGCCAAATCAGAGTTGTACTGAGAGAATTAAGATTTCCAAAGTTTCACTTGGAGCCTCAGGAAATATTCAATTAGAGCTGTTGATTATGAAATATGATTTGAGGAATATTAACAAAAAGTGTCAAAATAATTTGATTGGTCACAATAAAATTACAACAGCAAAGTATTTCAAGGTTAGAAAACTCATTACTTTTATAGACAGCTTATAAATGCCTATGGAACAGGCCTTGCAATATCAGATGATCTGTCACAATGTGAACAGCAATAATTAAAGAGAATTTCAGGATAACAGAGTTTTGGATGTGGGTTTTCTTGAGTTTGCAGTTTTAGCTGAGTTCTTCAATAGTATTTTGAGAATACACATTTATAAGAGCTTTTAAATCTCCTCAGTCAGTGAGATTTTTGGAGAAGAAAAATATTTGATTGCATTTTAGAAGGAAGAGTTATTTTCATGATCTTTTTATTTCTGTTGATAGCAGCACCTGTGCTGAGACCAGCTCTGGGCTATGTCAGAATAGCAAAATGGTCCTGTGGTGGTTAGGAGGCAAGACATACCCACTTCATCTTTAGCTTAACAGAATTCCTGGAGACACTATTCCTTTGGTAAGGGCTTGAAAGAAGAATTGCCCAAACTTTCTGAAAGACTTGTACTCTGCAAATACAAGTGTGGGGCTCCTCTATGGACTGCAGGGTCTGGTAGAGACATCCAGACCTTAAACGTTAATGTTCAGCCCAAAGAGTTCAGTGGGAGGAATTGGATTGCTGTTTATCTGGTTCTGTGCAGTTCATGGCTAGCTCAGATACTCTTGCCCTGCATTCACAAGATGGAATGTAGACTTCCCCAGGTTAGTCCTTGAAACCTCTCTGCAGCTCAGATTTTGGAACTAATAACATTTATTTTCCTTTACAGAGTGATTGTCAACAAGGGTGCCAAAGCTCATTAATCAGTTGCCTGAGAAAAGCAAAGAAAACCTGAAAATAATTCTAGGATATGAAATCACATCTATTGCCAAGCAAGAGAGAATAGGATATATTTCTAACTGAATTAGAAAGAATTAAGATGTGAAACTAGATTTGAGAAAATAGTGCTGCAGAATATGCAACACCACCACATGGATTTTTATGTACAACAAACAGTGCAAAAACATTAAATTATGCAGTTCCTTTTCCAGAAAAAACTCACATAAAAATAAAAAAAAAAAAGAAAGTTACCCTGGTCTACATTTTCAATAAAAATAACATGAAAGTATAATAATTTTGAGGTTTTTGCTGATCTCTGAATTGAATGTACTCTAATCAATGTAAATATGGTTTCACAAAAGCTAAACGCATTGCAATTTCTGTGGTGAATAGTAATATCAGATGATTTACCTTGACTAATATATTAAAACCTGAAAAACAGTGGAAATTCCAACAGAGCATCAACTGCAACTGTCAAAGCTATTACAGTAATGTCATGACATATATACAGTTTTTCTCCTAAAAGAGGAGCTAGAAGAGATTAAAGTATATATGATTGGCGAAAAAAGTCAAATTACTGTTATTTTAGCTTTATTATTAAGCTGTATGTTTAAGCTTGTTTTAATACAGCATTCCCATTTTATGTAGGCTTCAGCTTTCACAGGAGTTTACTTTCTCTAGAATAATCAGATAGATTTTCTAAGGGACTAATACTGCAAATACATTTTTTTCTGAAATACTCTCATCAACCAGATTAAAACTCTGCTTTTTTGTTTAACTACATCTCCATCAAATGTTGTCCCATAAGAGCAATTTAATCATGATTTCCCAAGCTCAGGTGTTTCTTATTAGTGAAGTTTATGTCAAGGATGAATTCAGCAAACACAGTAGAAAAATGTGAAGAGAAGACTAATTTATTTACAAAGCCACCACAGTGGCCAAAGCAAAAATCTCACCTCATGTAAACTGTACGAATGCTGCATCTTCTTTATACTCAGCTCCAGCACATTTATAATCCCTCTGTAGATGTTAAGACCATCATCTGAGACAGAATCAGGAGCCATAATGTTTCCAACATGGCCATTGCTGTACTCAAACTTGATGGGGTTACTGAGCTGCCCAGTTAGAACCTGGGTTAGTTTGAGTGATCGAGAGAACGAGCTTGTGGGCCAGACACCATTGTACTCTGCTGCTTCGATCGAGTGAATCTACAGCAAAGGGGAAATAAAATTCCTCTTTACTTTTTCTTTCAGTTTTCTATCTTTTCCATGTATATAAGCATCTAGAGCTTTACTCACATCAAAAATACACTCAAATAATGGAAAGCCCCTTCAAAGGGAAAACTTAGAAGTTGTCATTTAGCATAACTAATTGATACACGTATTTCCCTATCGAAAAGGAAAGAGAGCAATGCAAATGATACTTTTACTACTGTGATACTTTTGCAGCCACTGCACGCTGTTCTGTTTCATAGAAAATCCATATTGCCAAAGTTTGACTTTTAAGAAGAAATGAGCCAGAGAAGAGCCACATGAAGCAGGTTACTACCCAAAAGTAGTATGGAAGATCTACAGGAAATTGCAGGAGAAAGTTAATGTTGCATAAAGCATCATTAACTCCTGTTGTGAACTCTGTCATTTCCCTCGCTGGGGTCACAGAGTGCAGGCAACAGTCTGAAACCAACAACAACATGGCTGCTGGCCCAGCCAGATAGAATTAGTTGGAGCAGTGGACAGCAGGTTACAGAAATTGTCACTCCCTACATGTTCTGCTGTAGAAGTGAAGATACTGGCACCAACTCCAACCGTGCTCTGCACTTCACACTGCAGCCTCAACCTGGGGCATATCCAAACAAGTAGAAAGTTGTGCTAAACTATGCTTAACTTGAATAATTCCTACCTCATGGGAATGGGCATGTTTAGCTTAGTTTCTCAGAGGACACTTCCCTCTTATTTATTTTGACAATTTAAAGAGACTTTTCCCTGACACCTCAGGCTGGAGATGTGATCCAAGACACCGAGTAATTTCTCAAAAAGTCACACAAACTAAATCCTCATACAGCAAATCGCTGGAGACTGCACTTTCATGTTTATTTCTGTTACTGTTGGTGGAGATCACTGCCAACCCCAGTAACTGAAGCTTACAGGGGAGGTTGTTACAGAGCAAATCCCTCATGCTGCCTCTTGGACATGCTCCTGGCATACTGCGTACGGGCAGGTTTGGGATTGCTCTGCAGGGTCAGGGTGGGGTAGTTTTCCCCAGCCCTCAGGGCCCAGTCAGGACTCACACTGTCTGCTTGGTTTTGAATACAGCTGGCAATTCTTACTTGTAGCTTTGTGATGAAAAAATTGTCAGCTGGAAACTGCCCAGGGAACACAGCTTTTTGTTTGGGTTGAATGTGAACTAGTAGGCTACAGATGAAAGTTTAATTCCCTGAGCCATCCCTCCAAACTGTCTAATTTAAATATAACAACAGCAAAATAAACTTTTCCCATAGCAGAAGGGAATAAATGTACCATTACCTTTAGCTGAAAACTTGCCCCCAAAATCGTGGGTTTTTTTCTTTTCTATTTTTTGTGCCTGAAATTGTTTCTGTATTTTTTTCTGAAACTACAACTTTTCACAAATACACTAGAGCCAGTGAAATTGTGTTGGAAGGCTTTAGGGAACAGGAGTCAATTTTTGGATAAGACTCACCGTGGCACACCAAACACTTTTTCAGCAGGAATGAGGGAGGATGTGGGGTGAGGACAAGACTGCTTCTGCCTTCTTTCTGCCAGGGAAGCCTGTTACTCACCATTCATACATGTAGCTCTTATTGAATCCATCCCTTTGCAAAAGTAGTGGAAAAACAGTGCTTCCTATCCAGATCTACTGTTATGTGGATTTAAAAAAGTTCTTAGTAACAGAAGGCTAATTCAGGTTGGAAGGCTACCTCATTTACAAGCATTTATCAGACAGTAACCACTCTTTTAATCTGCAGTTTTTAATTTGCCAAACTAAAGCTTTTAAAAAGATCATTTTCCTTCTTCATATATGGAACCCTAAGTGGAGTTTGTATAACAAAGTTGAAGTGTTCATTTCTATACACTCATTATAAACATGCATTGGCTTCTGTTACAGGCAAAAGTGTTTTTCCCATAATCAAAACTCTTAGTAATTACTCAGCATGCAGTAAAAATATAGAGTTGAGGATGACAAAGAATGTCACTTGGGACCCTTCAGAAAAAGAAGCTACCAGATGACATTAATTGTGCTAAATATTGAATCACATCCAACTACTGTTGCATGTTTTACAGCCTTTTGTCTTCTAGTTATGAAACCAGTTGATTAAATAATCCTAAATTGTACAGTTTGTAACAATTGGATTGATACTGTGATAAATTATTGTCCATTTCAAATTACGTTCCATTGTCTCCCTGACCACAAAGTAGAAGAAATCCTTCAAGCCCAAGGTTGGCTTAAGCTGAGAATTACGTGGCAAACAGAATTTAGGGCACTGCATAAAAAAATAACAGTATCAGTTACATTCTCCCTGAGTAAGCACAACAGCCAATGAAACTTAATTGCTTCCCAAAAGCTTAAAAAAGAAGTAAAGTATGAGGAGAATTTTACCTTTCAAATTGAATACATTTTCTTACCCTAATAAGACATAGCTTTGGCCCAATACCACTAATTTCCACTTTACTTTTTATTCTTATTCCAGCTCTTGCAAGTCCTTTCTCTGGAAGTCCACTGAGAAGCGTAGTTTCATAATTAAATGTATAAACCTTGTTTTCACTGAAATCAGGTTCTGCAAAGAAATGGTTCCCATAAAGTATTATTGAGACTGTACAGAACACATTAAAGTACCTGTGTTAGAATATATGGAGCAAAAAAAGAGATGAATTTGTTAATTTTTGCATTGCACCTGAACAAAATTAGCTGTTGTAAAACTATATTAAACATTGATATACTTTTCGGATTCTATTTTTAATTTCACTCATTATAATTATATTAGCTAATAGGAAAATTACTTACGGTAATTAAGATGCTGGCTCCCTGAAAGAGAAGGAAAAAAAAGAGTAATGAAATGACAAAGGAAAATAAAACAACCACAAAATGTTAATGTATTTTAGTGTAAAAGGCTATACCTCATCTTGTACATATAGCATAACCCTTTCTAATTAACTTTACTTCTATTTCAACACACCAAAACCCTCTCTTTTCCTAAACAACAAAAAAGTAATAAAATAGTTTTTCTATAATAAAGTTCATTTTTGCAAGTGAACTATATTTAGATTATGAAACTTTTCCTGATTATATTATCTTAAATTCATGAAAGTACATTCAAGTTAGCAACTTACCCACCAGGGTTAAAACCAGGGCTAATATCAAGCCCCTCATGATGGGGATAAAGTAAAGGTGAATGTGACGAGTTTCTCTTTTATAAAGGCATGTGATATCACATGTTTCTTTTGGCATGTTCATTTGACAAATAAGTGTAGAATGCATATTGATCAATCAAAAAATAAACATTTCTGAGGTCATGAATGCTGACAACTTCAAATCACCTCGATTTCAATAACCTTATTTTCTATGTGAAAAAGAAATTTAGTTCTCAAAATATCTTGATTACTATTTTCCCCCATTTCTCTACATTGTAGTTACACAGTAAAATGATACATTTTTGAATTTAGTAAACATAGTTCCTCCATGAGAACTTAAATAATTTAGCTTTTCTCCAGCCATGTCTTCAATCTCCTGATAATTTACTCTTGAAAAGGGTCATAGCTGTGGAGACATACCTTGCTTTATCACATTGAAACTCTACTTTTAGAGGAGAATTTGTGATCGGTTGCATAGATTTAAGCTTGAGAAACCTTACACATTGTAGGCGTAGAATGAGAAACTGTCTTTCCCTGATATCTAGCATGCCTGTTTCTGCAAGCACATCTTGTTACCCACACCCAGGAAGACAAATCTTTTCAGTAGGATCACCACACTAACTTCTGGATAATAGTGAAAGCTTATACTATGAAAGCAGAAGGGAAACTAATTTCTTTGTTTATAAGAACAATCTGATACAAAGTGAGCTATATTTTCAGACTGACCCCAGTGATTTGGGAGCCCTGGGTGCTTTTCAGTGGGTCCTCGTGTGGTTTTTGCTGCTGCCAGTCTTGGGAATATATATCCATAACTTCCCACTTGTAACTATAGCATTTAGATCAATCCTTAGCAAAATAATTTCAGTAGGGAGTTTACATATTTTTTTGCAAGTGTTTAACATTTACTTTTAATTTAAGCTCATCTTTTGGTCAAAAGGTAATTTAAATACCATGTAAAAAACCCTCTGGGTACAAGGGTTACCAAGGGGGCAGGAAGGAGATCTCAGGAATGCATATCTGGTATTTCCTTTAAGCTGTGAAAAGTAGAACATACTTGCAAGTATTGCACATAGTCAGGCAGCCAGAGTTTATCCTTCAAGAGGAGAACAAGGCTTTCCCTGCTGTTGCTATTCATCAGGGAGGAGAAGGGTGAAACCTGAGAATTGGTCCTGAGGTCTTCACCATCGTGTCTGAAGATACATTTACTGCAGGCCCCATCAAACAGTCCCTTTACACGATTACTTCATTTACTTGGACTGATGCCACCTGACAGGAATAATGAAGTTCATTATTGTGGTGCCAGAGCACCTGAACTGGAGCCAGGGATGCAGCTGCATGGTCCCTCTGCTCCACTGCTGCTTCACCAGAAGTCAAATGAGGGCTGCCTTGTTTGGGCTCCTTCACCACTGAGACCACAAGAATCCCAAGGCTGCTAATATCCCAGCTTTCCTTCATAAAGGGAAAGATACAGAACTGGATGGGTAGTCAGATCTTCCCGGAAATGAAATCTGTCTAGTAAAATATTTAAATACATGATAGACATATGAACCATTACAAGAGATTAATAATTACATTGTTGGTTTGGTGTGGGCTCAGATGATGAAATATTAAGTACACACATATTTCCCTCAATGTTTTCTTCTAGGGTGCTAAGTTCTGTGAGGTATCACAAGAGACAGCACGTTTGTGGTGGGCCCTGTGAATTTCAGTGGCACACATTGGCAGGTATGCTCTGTCAAATGTAATTAGGAGTTCCTTACAAACAGTCACGGCTTTTGCAGCCAGAACGGAAGTAAATGCACAGCAGCAATGTGATACTGTATGTGGTAACATGCAAAACTCTCCTGCTTCGGTCACCCTGCTTTTATGGCACTGCTCATCAATGCCACAGCTTGGCCTCTGCAGTAATACTGTGCTATCGTGCTCAATTAGCTCAGGTCCACAGGACAGGATGTATAAGAAAAAAATTATATTGTATACAGAACTGTATAAGGGAGAATATTTATTTAAGCATAGTTATTAACACATTTAAATACCATGTGGGGGACACATACATATTAAAATAGAACTATAACATTTTTAAAGTTAAATAAAAGGTTTTATAATTAAGGTACAACATGAATAGATGTGTTCTAAAAGGGCAATGAAAATACTGCTTTTCTTTTTCTAATGAAGCACACTGAGTCTAAGCTCACAAAGAGAACGTAGATACTTGACTGCTAAAATAACAGCTATATTAATTAAGATGGTGCAAGCTGCCACGTTCTTTTAATTTGCAGCATGTCCTCTCTCTTTTTAATAGATCCTCTCTAATCAGGCCTGTTTTCTTGGGGGAGAAGAGAAAATGATCTCAGAATCGTTGTATCCATTATTACTTTAAAGGAGCAATCTAATGGATGCAGTAAGTGGAGAGGAGACACAGAGTTTGAGGGTCACAGCACTGGGCTCTAATCCTTTCTTCAAAGTAGACATATCATTCCAGCTAGTTCTGAGGGAATAAAGAGGAGATCTATCATTTTAAAGAAATGCATAAAAGGAGGAAAGGTGAGAACCATACTTTTTAAAGCCGATGCCGATGTGATTTTTCTTAAACATTCAACAGGTCATGTTATTGAGCAAGAAAATACACTAAAAAAATAAATAAACCACAATTAAACAGGCCCTCCACAAAATACTTTCAAGTGCCTAATTTGGTTGCAGAGGAAGGAAATTTAATGTAGGCATAGGCTTTATACACAACTTGTATATTTTCCTGTTTTTCTTCTTTTTACCATAAACAGTGAAGAAAAGGAATTGTTGAAAAGTGGGAAGTATCTTGGGATTTTTTTTCTTTTAAAGTAAGAAAATATACAGTGTTGAGTGTTACAAAGAGCATGATGGCTGTATAAGAAGTGCAGTAAGATAAGGTAGACTGCTTTGAATTTACAGGGCACTTGCACCATAAATGAAACATGAACACAGCCTAATTAACCTGATTAGAGCTATTGCTTCTACACTGCAATTGTCTTTACATAACACATTCTGCTTGAGTAACAGTCTTATTATCTGCTGTTGTACTGCCACCGATAGCTCTGCTCTCTCCTTGTTCTGTATTCACATTGCTGAATTATGGTGCAGTGATGCCATTTCCATCCTGCTAATATATAGCCTAACGACAAAGCAGGGATTAGCAAAACAGCTCCCAAGCAACCATAGCAAGTTAAAATAGATATAATCAGTTGGCTAAGCAAAGCGATTTTTAGCCTTCAGCTTTCCTCATTTCTAAAGAAAAATTCACACCTATTTCATATGTAACATTCACTCCTTGATTTTTTTCCTCAAAACATTTAGCATTTTTTAGTGTGGCATAGTCGTCAAGATAATGTTTGATATTCTCTCCAGAGACATTGTCTAATGAATAAAAATGTGTTCTAGGTTGGATTAAATTGCCATATGCTGATTCTAGTACATTCACAAAGGGATTTTGTTACATCAGATTGCTTTAAAAGGTGCCCTTTTTATTATTATTATTTTTTTTTACTTCCATTCCCTTTACTAGGAAGAAACCAACAGGCCCAATTCCCTGCTGTCATCCCAGTTTGATGCTGGCACACCACCAAAGGAGTGAGAACTGTGGGAATTGGACACAAAGTTTGAAGAATAAACAAAGTAGAAATGTTATTTATATATCGTCTAGCTTTTGGTGTATGCACGATTTGAAAGATGATGTTAGTCTAGGATTTATAGAATACTTGTAGAACTTTGTTTTTTGTAATATATGCTGTTAAGATAAAGGCACATCTTTGTGCATTTTGTGAATTAGCTAGTGGGACTGTTCCAGGTGCCTAGCATGGATTTGCCTGTCATTTCCAGATAAAAGAATGAAATTAAGGAGAGGAGAATGGAATCCATCTTTGACATTCTCAATCTGAAAACAGATTGCTTTGATACAACTTAGCTTTACTAAGAAGCTCAAAAGCTTTTATTTTTATTAAAATATGGAAAAATCATTCTGAAGCCTGACAGTCCACTGCTGTTGCTATCATCATTGGCTCATCAGGCAGCATACTGATTAAGTGGCTTCAGGATCTCCCCTCCCATTTCAGTATGTAGTATTTCCCAAGTCATTCAGTAGGGTTAAATGTTAGACAACTTGCCATCTGAGATTTGAGTCATGTCATATTTGAGGACTGGTGTTTGTTATGTAATTCCATTGCCCTAGAAGATAACTTCTCCAAGTTTATCTTAACCCTAACTTAGACTTCATGGTCACAGAATGATTAGTTACAGTGGCATTGGTACTGACAGGAAATCAGGTAGCCCTGAAATTTAGCCATGTCATGACTCCAGTTCAGTCACTTTGGGGATGAAATGGTGCAGGCACATATAGCACATGGAGAGCTCTATGCACTACACTAATAGGCTATAGGCCTTGTTCTATAGGCTGAGGAACTGCTTGGAATTGCATGCTTGGCTAGAGCCATCATGGCTGATAACTTACCTGGTAGGAAAAATATTTGTGTAATGTCTATTGAGGTGAAAATGTGGGCACTGCTGCAGGAAGGTGAGGAGATCCTAGGGCATCACATACGCCTCAGTATGGATGGCAGGAAGTGAGCAGACTTGGTTTAGCAGACTCTGTATCAGAACGCTTTTTCAGGAGACACTGTGAACACATAAAACAGCCACTTCAGGAAATAACCCATGATCTTCTGTCATCCTTTGTGAGGGTACCTCTCTATATACATGGAGGAACAATGCCTGAGTCATTGGTGGAAGAATCTTAGAAAGAAGAAAATTCTCAAGTCTTCTGTCTTCACATCGGTCCAAGTTGTATTAGGGCTGCAAAACTTCAGACTCTCTTAATAAAGGAATTAGACATTGCTTTGGTTTTTTTTTTCAAAGCACGGAGTTGTGCATGTATATAATGAATTCTCAAAATTGCCACTTATGTTGTGGTTCCACCCAAAATGTTCTGTAAGAATGAAGGGGAAAGGACTGAGACTTTTTCCTTAGAAGCCAATATTCTCAGGTATAATAATGATTATTTTTTGGTTTCATAGACCTTCATCTTAGTTACTCATTCATTCATATCACAGAATCACTGCAAGAACATAATGGATCTGGTTCATCTCTTTCTAGAGTCAGAGTATCAGATAGATTTATGGTATCAGGAGGAAGCTCAGTATGAACTTACTCTCAGTACAGAATATATGAGGACTACGATACCTTAGTTTCACAGCACTGGGTCACTGTGACATTAGGTCATGGGTCAGATAAGATAAAGTGGTGTATTATTCCTAAAGAAGGAGCAGATAATACCCTGCCAGTTCAAACAACAGACATTGACTTTACCCTCACAGAAAAGGCAAAAAAGGCAAAATCACCTACCAGTATTTAATGAGTGTCTATGTCTTCCAAACTATAAAAGGCCTAATCATATAAAAATAAAACCATACTTTTAAGTTAGTGTGAAAGTCAGTTCAGTAATAAATTGAGCACCCTGTTTCATTACTTTGAAAGAAAGTTGCTACGTGGTTATTCTCACTACAACATGTATCAATCATAGTATTTTCTGTACGAGACAGTTTAAATATTAAATGGAACACTTATGTTCATATCCGCTTATCAAGGACTGCAGCAATATGATTTGACATTACCTATAAACATCAGAGGACAAACTAACTCTTGAACGTACCTTTGGCTAAGACTATAAAGGTTTAATTTCATCCCCCTAGTGTAAAGAATGAAGGCTGAACAAATTTGTATATCCAGGAGAAGTGGCATCTGGATGCAGATCCAGGCCTGCAATTTTCAGCTGACTGACAGAGCACACTATTACACAACTGCATTTTCTCCTATCCTGAAGAAAATCTCTTAACCATTTGACTGGGAACAATTCTAACATTTAGGATGAAGACTGTCTTTTCCTGTATGAAGAATTTAACATGGCCAGAAGACTGCAAATGCTATTCGTCAGTGTGGTATGTGCAGCTTTAATATATAACCACTCAAATTCTATTTTTAAGGTTTTTTTTAACATGAAAATAGACCAAAGTTGAAGGTAGGCCCTTGCTCTCTACTCTGTCTACCCTGCACTGAAGTTAATGATATCGGTTCATGCAGTTTAACTGGAGCTATATCAAATGTATGCTGACACTAATTTGCTCTTTGAGAATTCACTATAACCTCAGTGCAAACACTCAAGGAATAAAATAGTTCTTAATATGAATAGGGCTTGAAAATCTGCTCTAACATAGGTACTTCTCAGAAAATTAAAAAAAGTTTTACAAGACTTTATTTCAGAAACCATCCAATTTGTAAATTTCAATTATTTTTTATAATAATATCTACATTATTTTCCTTTTGTTACTCTCTGCAGTCTACGATTTCCTCACGAGGGGAAGAAGAGAGGCAGGTATTGATATTTTCTCTGTGGTGACCAGTGACAGGACCCCGGGGGATGGCCTGAAGTTGTATTAGGGGAGGTTTAGGTTGGATATTAGAAAAAAGGTTCTTCCCCCAAAGGGTGGTTGTGTACTGGAACACAAGGGAATCCAAAGCTCCTCAGGGCAGTGGTCACAGCACCAAGCCTGACAGAGTACAAGAAGTGTTGAACAATACTTTCAGGCACATGGTGTGACTATTGGGAATGGTCCTGTGCAGAACCAGGGGTTGGGCTCAGTGATCCCTGTGGGTCCCTTCCAACTGAGCATATTCTGTGAAAACACTAGGAAGACTTTTATTTTCTTGATTTTTGAAGGCAAATTACTAGGAAAGCAAATTCTGAATTTAATTTTCAAGGAATGCTTGCGCTGATCAACAAAAATGTTGACATAATTATCCATTGTTTAATTCTTCAGAGAAGGCAGTGGAACAAAGCCAGAGAGATTCCATAAAGATTTGCTGCAGTTTTATCTTATTGGCTTTCCTTTCCCGTCTGACAATTACTTGTAATTAATTCACTGGCTGAATTTCTTCTGGAATAAACTGCTGTAGCTCAGTCAAATTACATGGAATTGGATCAGTTTACTCCAGCTGTGTATTTAGTTTTTTTAGTTTTTGATATAGGAAGATGTTGGTTGATGCTAACTTTTCCCAGAGACTTTTTAACAACAAACTAAGTTCCTTTGAACAGATTATTAGTACATGAACCCTCTTGAAGAACTTATACTGCAAAACACAAAGAACCATAACTATAGTCTAGTACATGATTCAGACATTCCTATTTATCTTCCCAGAATTTCTGGACACTGTAACTCTGAAAATAAAGACTGGAAGTAAAAGTAAATGGAAATTCGTCTTCCCCTTGACTTAAAAATTGATTTAAGATATTTACTACAGCAAATAAATCTGTTTGGATTCATACATATGTGAGTTTTCTGAAGTGAATGTCAACTTTATCACTCCATTCTATACTTGTGCACTTCTAAATATATGCAGCATATACCACTATAAGGTGTAATAAAAAAAGTGCATTTAAACGTATGTATTTATTTTAACTCCTAACTAGTTACACAAACATTCTATACCACTTGAGTTCTTGGTCCAGCCACCACAGGCTTCACAGCCACCACCTCTACTGGCAGAGGCCACTGGCTGCCACCTCACACAGTCACAACAGAACTGCCTATTAACACAGCCAAGACTCTTAACACAAGATTTTTGTGTTTACAAAGTTCAAATATCTTTCTCGGTGTGAATATTATTTATAATCTGCCCATGTTTAGGCTCTCAGACAGCTCCTGGACTTCCTGCAGTAGCAATGTGCTTGAGCAGATGATGGCAGTGCCACTGCTGAACTTGGAGTCAGAAGGTGCTGTCATTTTAGGCAGAAGTGTTGATACTAAATAATTCAGTGTCTTTCTGGAAGGTAGCAGCCCTAAAACCTCTCAGTTCTCCTCACCAACCAATCTACAAAGTATTGTTGATAGGAGAAACTATGGAGGAGTGTGGGAACAGCTCATCTTCTAGGCATAAAAGTAGCTGCTGGTACCAACAAAGGAAAATTAAAATATGAGACATAAAGCTGTAAAAGATAATATATACTCGAAAGCACATCAGCAGCTCCATCTGTAATTTTCCATTCACTCAACATGTTGAGAAATGTACAGAAAAAGATAAAAGGAGTGACAACAGTGCATGTGCCAACACTTAGGCAATGTCTGAAAAGGGGGTAGCAAATGCTCTGTCTTAATGAAGTATGGAAAAAAACAATCTCACAGTACAGTTTGAAAAGCCAGGCCAGTCACCTGGGAAACAAGGAAAAAGACAAACCAAGCAAACAGGCTATTGGCCTAAGCCTCACAGAGTATTCATGAAATAAACCTACCATAAACTTGTAAGTTAGTGGTTAATAGGCTCTAAAGTTATAGAATTGTCTACACTACATATGGAACAACAGGTATGTGAGCCAACCTTAGCTCTGAAGATGATTAACCGAGCAGCAGGTTCAAAGTATACAGAAATGAAGACCATTATAGGCATTTCTACAGACATTTATCCGATTCCACTGAGCTGTTTAGCAATGAGCTTGAAACAGTTTGCCTTTCCATCCTGCAGTTAGAGCAAATAAAGAGTTTATTGCCATTTAATGGGTAAATTTAATCTTTCTTGCAAGAACAGTTACACCTGTGGACAGGTCTTCAAAATGGACCTGGACTGAGCCCACAAACCCCCAGCTGTGAGGAATAACGTGACAAGGACCACAAGCAAAGGCAAAATGAGGCAGTGTTCTTCTTCAGAAACAGTGGGAAGAATAATCTCTCAAGTACGCATCAGCTGCCTGCCATGAAAGGTGTCATAAGGGGTGAGAAGATGACTTTTGGCAACCGTATGAAAGTGCAGGTTCAGAGATGGAGCCAGGATTTTCAAGAGGGTATTCCCTGACCCCATGAGATAAGAGGAGTGTACTTTGCTAAAAGGCATGAGACACACAAGATGCTGACAACAGCTTCAGATTGATTGGGAGAGTGGGAAGAGATGATGGACTTCCCAGGGAAGGAGCTGTTCGATTTCTCGTCAGAGCACTTTGCCCTCACTGCCACTCATTTTGTGCTGGAGCCTTATAAGATCTTTAACCCCAAATAGGTGGTTTTGTCCCACTAATGATACTTAATTGGAAACCTATTGTTTTTACAGAGAGACTCTTAGGCCTCCTCAATAGGCAGATCGAAATAACATGAGGGAAAAAGGGATTTAAGCTGAAAGACACGGGTGACATTTTGTCCATGTTATTACCTCAGCATTAAGTAGTTTATTTCTTCTCTCTCTCTTGGGGAAAACCAATTTGGATTTGCTCTTGTAAACAAAAGAAGACAGAGAAATTTTAAACAGCTTAAATAAATGCAGAGTAAAAATTACTCTGGAAACAAATGAGAATAATTTGAAGCTACACAATATAAATGATAGAAATCTATAGAAAATGCCACTTTTCCATTTTGAAGTCCATATCGAAGGCTGGAAAAATGTGTCTGCTTCAGTCTCTTATCTGACGCCAGGAGCAAGGGTACAATGCAGAAAAAAAGGGACCAAAAACCTCCCTTTATTTTTCTCTCTGATCCCTTCACAGATCCTTCAGGACAATATAAGAGAGCTTCAGATATTTTCTTTTTCTTAGTCTTGCACTTCTGGAAGACCTCTGAGTTTCATATATTCTGTTTCTACCAGCTGGCTTTTCTTTCTTACCTAGAAAATTTATTCTAACATCTCTCACCATTTTCAGTCGGTCTCATGCTTTGTGGCATTATAGGCACAGTGACTCTGTCTGTAACTCAAAGTCAAATGAGAGCAACAATATCCCTAAGACAGTTTTTTGATCTCTTAAACAGCCCATCCTGTACTTCTCTAAACCTCTCACTAATTTACATTTCTTCACGGGGGCTTCAAGGAAGACTGAGTAAAACTGGAGAGAGATGAGTATTCCTGTTAGCTTTCCAGAATGGAAGGGGAACTCCATTTAAGTTATCCTGTAGGTGCTGCTGCCTCCTTCTGTGGTGCTCTGACTATGCCACTGTGACAGAGTTAGATGCTGCCCTGCTTCCCCCCTCCCTCCTCTGGGAACATACACAAGATGTGGTAGGCACTGTCTTCCCAAACCACTCACAAAAGTGGTCTTGCGTTCACCACAGGCATTGCTAATAAACAGATAAGCAGAACCCTCTCACCAATAAACTCCACAAAAATCCAAAAACCCAAACAAAGAACCCCAAAAAGATCACAGCAGAGTTGCCTTCCTTGTGAACATGCCTTGTTGATTGCCATGGTTGTTAATGGCTGCCACAGGGATGCTAAAAGGCAAAAACCTCCAGCTTCACCTCTGCATTACAGCATAAGGGATGAAAGGAAAGGGAGAAACAACAAATATATAGGAAGACAGACCAATGACCTCATTCACTTGCAGCCTGGACCTTGCTGGGGGCAATTCATGTGCTGCAGTGGAGAAAGGTGCTATGAACAGAGAGTAGAATGCTGACTTAGGAGCTCCACTCCTATAAATACATGTTACTGTTTGCTTGTAAAGTCCAAGAGACAGCAACATTTAAGGTGTACCTGCTTGAAGGAGGTTAAAAGAGATGCCATCTCTCTTCACATTTCTGCTTCTCACTCTATTTCACTGGGTAAGAACTCTCCAGCAACAATTTATCATAACCTCATTAGCATTATCTGACAACGGCTTTATCTCCAGCTTTGCTTCCCTCAATTCTCACAGTCAAGAAAGAGACAGTTCACAGTTTTCACTTCCCTGATTTTCTTCTGTTTGTTGGTGTATATTTTTTTTTTATGAAAGCCTGCAGTATGTAATGAACGATTGCTGCCAGGAGCACACTGCAAAGTGTCTATGTGATGATTATGTGAGTGGTTCACAGTCTTTCACAATCCATAGTACAGAAGTGAGCCTTTGGGGCACCTCAAAAAGTTTTAAAACACTTCATTTCATTCAGGGAAGAATCAAAGAGTTTCACTAGAAGAAATTGTCTTTACACACATAAAAAATGAAAGTTTCTAAAGGGATCTTTTAGTTAGATGACAGAAAGCCTGCATTTTGTAATACCGCAGGGGTTCTTTTAATAAGTCACTGAAAAGTTCCATTTGCCAAGTCAAACCTTGATTTTTTTTTTCATACTTATTATAGCCAAGGAGGTGCTAACCTAATACAATGGGCAAAGGAGTGTCATCACAATACAATACACCAGACAGAGTTAATACAATACTGGGCAATAAGGGATCTCACTATAATGAGTGAGAGAAGCAGTTTCAGCAGCGTAAGAAGCATGCTTCAGAAAAGAGAAATGTGTTCAGTTTGTTACTGGTCATTTCATAGCTGCAATTGTAACCCAATGCAATGACCTCTAGGTGCTTATGAGTCTTCTTTAAAAAGCAGAATGATCATTTCAAAGGTTCACAGGCCAAAAGAAATCATTACAGTACCTAAACTGGAGGCTTTGGTAACACGGGCTATAGATTTTTTGAACAATGTTGCCTCTATCTAACCTGATAATGCAGTTACATCAGTGGTGTTAGGCTGAGGTTCTATATTGCTCACATATATATGAGCTCTATATTGCTCACATTGATGCACCATAAGAGCTATGGAAGTATTTAGAGGATGAGATGAGAGTTTTCTCTTGACTTCCATTTAATTATATTGGACAAAAATTTCTATGAATGAAGTCTGAAATACCTACTTTTTTGGGGTATATGTTTCCATAATCTTTGTTGTACTCTTGGCCCTCAGGTCACTTTATTCCATTTATTCCAAGGTGCTCCAGCATCAGGAAAATCCTACAGAAAGTATGAAGGTTGTTTGGCTGGAAGAACGCTCCCATCCACCGCATCATTCTAAAGCACAACATGAGAAAAGGATGCTCACAAGAAATGCATACAATATGCTGTATGTAAATCTCCACAGGTGTTCAGCAAACTACACTGCAAATTTATGTGACCTACTTTTTCAGATTGCTTAACACATAATAGTATCCTTGCTGTCAATCAAATGGCAACTGCAAATATAACATATGCCCTTGATATGGGAAGCAGAGAACAATGGATAACTTGAATAAAACTTGGGCAAGGTGTAGAAGAAAATGACATTAGGTATGAGTTCAAATTTACAGCACAGTTATATGAATGGTTGGCTGGGCAAATAGTGCTGCTCATTTCAGACCAGAGTGAAATACGTGGGGGAAAAAGGTAACATTAAGCATAATTGTGGTATACAGAGATATACATAGGTATGCATATGACAGGCATCTGAAAGTCCAAGTAGTACCTTTCCTGATTACCAAGAAGCTCTAGTACAAAGCTTTGTACAAAACAGTGACATGCTTGAAAATAACTGCCAGCAATCATAATGTATGATACACTAACTTTTCTGATGCAGACTTGAAGAGGAGGCAAAAAAAAGTATATTGGAGTTACCTGGTGCAGCAAAGTTTAAGGAGGAATGCACTTCTGGACATGATTTTTTAAAACATTTTTAAAAGCCTAGTACTGATGACAAATGGCATTCTTATTTAGTGCAGACAAGCTGCAGTGGATATAAGATTTAATTCAAACATGGCAAAACACAGCAAAATAACAAACATCAACAGAATGAAACAACCCTGGCTTCAGTAAGGCCCAATGTAGAGCTACCAAGAAAAAGAAACTAAGTATTTCTGAGTTCCAATTGCTAAATGACCTGCAGGAGTCCAAAAACTTGGTTTAGTCGTTGAGGCAGTGGATTAAGCCTGAGAAGAACTTGTTTCAGTTTATGGATCCATGCTTGTCTTGGAGCAAATCACACTTAATACAAAATGTGGCTAGTATGTCATGCCTATTGGACTATAAAAGCTTTAAGGCAGGGAAAATCTCTCACTAGGTGAAAACTCAGCATTTACCTCAAAGAAATATGTATCTTGACTGAAAGGCTGAGGTATTTCTATATTAGAAATACTGATCAATAACAAAAACAAATATTGCTGTCTTTCCCAGCCTCCCCTGGTTGCTGGGGCTTATCTTAGATGTGAGATTGAGTACACAGATTTTCTTCTGGACTTAGCTTTGTTGTGATGTTGGAAGCAGACAGCTCTTGACTGCTGATCAGGATCAAGAAGGCTAGCAAAGAAGAAAATGAACCAGAGATGTGAGGGAAAACAGAAAGAAGGAGGAGCTGGTGGAAGAAAATGAGTTGGTGAAGATTTTTTGGTCTGCAGATGGTGAAGGGCTTATCCCAAATGATTTTCACTTTGCCATCTGGCACTAGCTAGAACAGAAAGTTCTTAGGGAATTAGAAAATGTTTTCACTTCAAAAATAACCCAAATATAAGGCTAATAATTAAGGGGAAGAAAACCCCCTGTTTATGCAGTCAAGTATCCAGACCTGAGAAAGCAGGTAGAAAGCTCAAGAAACAGCAAGGATGAGAAGTCTAGGTCTCTTTTTCCTAGCCAGGACTCAGTGCAAAAACTAACCCTTGTTATGAATTCCTTTCCCCTTGTTCCTGTGTTTGATACTTCTTGCAGTCCTCACCATCCTACTTCTCACATCTTTTCCTTTCAAAAATCCCTGCTTCAGCAGTATTGCTGAGCCTTGCTTCTGGGACATAACCTGGCACATGGGATGAGTGCTAATGCTTTCAGTAGGCATTCATGTTTTTTGCTCTGAAGGAAAATGGCATGGGTTAGAAAATGAACTCTCTATCAGTGTTAAACTCTGGTTTCTCTGAGGGACATTTGGGGTATAAAGTGGTGGGAAGACAAGTTACAGATGGACAAACCATGGTGAGAAGTTGTTTTTATCTGCCTCAAATTAGACATAGAGACAGAAAGAACAGCGATTTCTGGACATTAGGAGTAAGGTTTATTTGGCAGGGTTTTTGAAACTTGGTCACACAGTTTTTGTTTAACAGCTTACAAGATAGTGTATTCTAAGATTGAATGAGTGTTTATGATCTATGTTGGAAAAGGACTATGGGATGAAAGTTGCTGGTGAATGGTTTCAGCTTATGTCTAAAAGGCTGGCAAGGATAAAGGAGGCACTATTTAGTTTGATTCTTAACACTGCAGAACTGGACATTGACCACCCTACATCTGCTCCATGGCTCCTCCTGGGGCAGAAGAGCGGTCGTTGCCATTTCACAGAAGGAATTCAACACACAGTAATTACTTGACTCTGATGCCAACTTCCTTCAGTTTATACAGGCACAAGCATTTATTGCTAGGGGAACATAGCTTCCCTTTAAGTGCCTCTCAACTCAAATAGCTCTGATTGTTCTGTCTTAAAGATGGGAGGTGTGCTTTTTTTTTTTTCCTTTTATCAAAGCATGTAGGAAAAGACCTATACCACCAAAGACAACTTTTCTCGCTTCTCATCCTTTAAAGGCTTTACAAAATGTTCTTATTTAATAACAGTTATCTTTATGTAGTCACTGGATCTTTTCATAAGAAAATAGTTGTAAAGCACTGTCTACTTTGCTTAATGATACTACTTTCCCAATATAAAACAGGGCTAATGGGTGTCAAATGTGAAAGTAATATTCCTGCAATTTATCACTTATGCCTTCTTTCACTCTTTTGGGGTGAATTGTTGTATTTTTAAAGGGAACTTGATTGCCTTGAGTGAATTCTTTTATTCTTCTACATTAACAATTCATGAATGAATCCAATAGCTGCAACACAATCTTCAGTTGCTTGTCCCACCAGTAACCTCAGCTGCATCCTGGAGGGTAAGCTCACACTGCATCAATCAACTGTCTCCGTGGTCTGTAGCGCAACCATATGAACTGTGGTTTACACTACGTTCTCGTTTGCTCCCTTGACTTCTGGCAGTAGGGGACTCCACAGAAATGAATTAACTGTTATGAAGTTTTCTGGTGTGCTGTACTATACATGTTTGGAAAGTTACATTACTAGAAAGAATATAGACATTTACTCTGAGGTTCAAAACCAAATGTCAGTGGTCAAATAATCCTTGTGCACCTTTCTTCTCTGCTCTCCTTCTCTTTCAGTCGTTTTTAAGCACTGGGCCAGTCCATTTAAAGAGATTGTGAGAGGTGAAAGAGATCTCAGGGAACATTTTGGGCTACTCACTTTTTAAAAACAACCCAACTCCAAAACCCCCAACCCCAAACCAGCACTATGAAACTGGACTGGGAAAGACAAAGAGACCAGCAGTTTAAGAATACATTAAGATTGCACCTGCAAATGAGTTCATTCATTTCTTTCCACGAGCAAACCTGGTGCTTCTATTCCCAAATGAGAAATAAACATACAGCATTGAGCAGGCAGACACCCAAATGCCCAGACTTAGTGTAACTGTGTGTCTATGAAACTCATACAGAGAGAATAGAAGCTGTGAATGCGGATTTCAGCCTAACTTGTGAAGCCAGGGCTGTTGTGGAGGACAACTAATCAAAGTATGCTGTCCTGGCTGGCCTTGATCACTAGTAAAACCTCCCTTTGGCATGTTGCTCTCCTCACTGCTGCTGACTCCTCTCTTGAAAGCCACCTGTCCTTAAGCATGTTTTCACCCTTTACCACATGGCTCTTAGTGTGGCTCATTATAGAACTTTGTACAGCCAAAAACCCCCCAGAAACAACCAACCAACCGAAAAAACCCACAATCAAAAAAACTCCTGGTCTAGGAAAAAAGATTAAAAAAAAATAAAAATAATAAAAAAATAGAACACAAAACCAGTGAAAGGGTTGCTGTATTTTTTTCAAGAAAACAATAAATAGAGATGCAAATAAGTAGCTCCCCCTTTATCATTGAAACTGTATTTTAAGAGAAGCTGCTGTGGCTTCAGTTCTTTAGCATTTGACCTCAATGGGATAGAGGAGGTACAAAAGTATCTGCAGAATGTAATAAGCAGAACATCTGAAAATACAAATCCGAGATAACTTCTTACAAATGATCTTAGAAGAAGAGGAACATGTACCAGGAAAGAAAAAATGGAAAGAGGTAGAGGAAGGAATGACAGATGTGCAGTTTGTATGAATAAAGAGCTTAGATAAGACTTGTGGAAACAATTGATTTTTCTGTTTCACTACTGACATTTCTTAAAAGTCCCTGAGGAATTTCATGTCCACATGAACCTAATTCTTTTTTTCCTGGAATTGTCTACAATTGAAACAAATATTTCTTGGGATGAAATAAAAACACTTAATATTATCTGAACTATTTTTCAACTTTGAAGTATTGTCTGAGACACCCAAAAAATAAAAAAGAAGTACTTGAAAATAAAAGGATTGACTAATAGGCACTGAAGCATCACTGCTAAAACTGAAAAAAGATAAAGACAAGTAATGACAGCACCTTTCACAAAATGAAACAAGGTCTGAGATGTGGAAAATCCAGGCTTAGATTTCACCTGAACCGAAACAGCAGTGCAGATGTTAATCTATTTCTCCTTTCCTATCCTCACATAATTTATTCAGACAAACACTCAATAATTGAGTTTACTTACATGTTCATTATTCAACAGGTTACAAAATAATGTCTGTAAACCCCAGCAGAGATCAGGGTCCCATATACACCAGAGAGCATTAATGAGATGCTCCACGTGGTGGACAGAGAAGAGCTGCATCTTGTCCTTTAAGCTGTGACAATACACAGAAAGACTAAATGTTTCTTGTTTGTCCAAAGAAATCCCTGGAAACCAGGGTCAGAAATCCCAAGTCCTGGTTCAGTGGCTTTTCTGAAAAATATTCCATAAGACACACACTAAAGATTCTCTCTGATGTCCCTCCCTCTGATGTCCCTTTGCTCCTTCAACTGGTAGTGCTGAGACTCCAGGAAAGCTCTGACCAGATAACCTTAATTGACAAAACATTTTACATGGACAAGGGCAAGGTAAACTTCCCTGGACTAGTCTGCAGTGTCATAAATGTTTGCAGAATTGACTGTTCCCTCCAGAGGCAGCCCCATGCTTCTCTGTTCTTGCTGCATACAAATGCAGTCACTGCACAGCACAGCCGAGTGCATATGCTGTGGTGTGACCTCCTGTTTGGTGACATCCATCAGTGAAATGCTCTGTGGTAGCAGCTGTCTGAAAATCATCTGGTTCATGAATTTTTACTCTGATTTCACTAAAACCCAATCAATAAGGGCACATGACTTTAGTGTACTCATATATCTACTCTGTGAATAAAGTAAATGAAATATTTGTGCAGACTTTTGTGATTCTTTTTAAAGGCCTGACCAGAAATTGGAATGTCTAAGGAGAGGACTACTGACAAGCGTAATTGTATGCACAGGAACTGCAAAGTCCTCCTTTCTGAGCAGAGGAAAAATCAACAGAAATATGAATGAACACTTTGAAAAAATCTTGAAAGATTAATTTGGCTTAAGTTAGTATTGCACTCTGATGAGCATGTAATTCTAATTAAACTAAAGAAGCATTATAGACTATTCACATATAAGCATATATCCCAGCTATATCTATATGTGCATAGAAACTGGTGAAAAAAAGTTCTCTGGGCATGAGAATTGTAAGTATATTATGGGGGGAATTTTGTTTTTCCTGTAAAAAACACCATAAACAAGTCTGATTATGTTTTAATTATGGAAAGATGAGGTATCAAGTGGAAATAATGGTTCACTTTGTAATCTAACAAGAAAACTGGGGGAAATTAAAGGAAAGTGCAAGTAGCAGTTTCAAAACAAAAGGAGATTCTTTCATACTTAAAGAGTCATTAAGCACAATGTGCCCTGGCTACTGAAAAATTTCCAGGACTAATTGGAAATCTTCTGAAAAAAACTGTCACTAAGGCTAATACAGAGCTATGCCACTTGGACCAAAAAAGACCCAATGCCCCCTGTGGCGACACAGAAAACATCATAAATGCTTATTATTTTCTGAAGTTCATTCTTAGGTATTGTCTTTTAGTTACAGACAGGATATGTGGCTTTGTGAGTAAGAATAGCAGTGCCAATGTGAGACAGGAGGGTTATTATTCCTAAACGTTATGTTATTGTTCTTAAAACATTCTTCTGCCAAGAAACAATGCAGCAAGATAAAAACAATGGTAGTATACTCAGGAGAAAAAACACTGGCTTTAGAAAAAAACAACTTGGGAAATGGAGAGAAGGCTTTGCTAAGGAGCTCTTGTTTTGCTTTGCAGGGGATTTCATGGGACTGAAGACACAAAATGTCTAAAAGCAGAGACAAGACCATATAAATGAGATATTCAGATGTTTACTAAATAGACACATGTCTCATATCAGGGAGAGATGATAGTAACTTTCCCTGCTCAGAGTTTTTGATTCTGTTAAAGGTGTGGATAAAAGATAAACATATCTGCTCACGTTCATCACTGTTTTAGTGAGAGAAAGACTTTTGATCAAGACAATCAGACTTTCCAGCTACAGAAGTTATATGCTAGTCTTTGGTGTTCAATAAGAGTTTAAGTCATCTCAAACATTAAAATTGCCTCATTCCCTGTATTAAAATCCTCACCTTTTTTCCAGTTCTCTTAATTTTTGCTCCCATTTTATTCCCTAACTCCTTTTCCAGCTGTCCACAATTATAAAAGTAAATTATTTCAATATGATGCAAAAGGGTAAACAAACCTTTACCCTGCAATTGTTCTAGGCACTGTGAAAGAACAAATAATCATTTTGACAGGTAGACAGGAGACAGGTCAAAGTGATCTGCTGAAAGTCTGCCTTCAAGAAAGGTTGGCAGTGCAAAGCTTCCTTCTTTCTTTTCTTCTACCTTTGTTTTCTTTACTTCCCCCCAACCCCTCCTAAACTTCAGGGTGACCCAACAGCATTCATAAATATTGAGCTGAAAAAGTCAGTGACTTTGTTCACAGCAAACCATTTCTAAGGTAGATTCTGCAGAAATATATGATCTTTTCTGCATTTTTAAGTAGAAGTATGAGATCCCCTTGCTTTTGCATAATGATATGAAGACCCATTGCCATTTTATTAAAATATTACAATAAAATATACTCTGAACATGAATTGCTTAGAGATATAGCAATTGGAAACTTTATGCCAAGCAGAACAGTTTGGATACCAACTCACCAATTTTTTCTTTCTACTTCTCACTATTGCAAGGAGAGATTCCATCCATCCTGTTAAAACAAGGTACATGTTTAAAATTCTAATTCAGAGCCCTAAAATATTGAGCTTAAAAAATCATGCAAATACTGCAAAATATTTATAGAGACATCTAAATAGCTTACATATATATCTATCTCTATATGAATAATACATGTTAAAATTCTTTCTAAAGACCTCCTGTCTCTTTTTCTGAAACTTCATTAATGTTCTCAAGCTTTGGCCCTCCTCCATGCTATGAAGATTAGACTTTTCTCCCCTCTGATGGCAGATGGCACCAATCATCACTTTCCAGCAGCTGCCCTCTTTTAGCTGCTATGTGCACAGCCTTTATCCTCATATGGGGACAAAGGGCAGTTGGGACACCTGTTCTGGTGCTTGCAGCTTCTTGTGATTCCTGGGGGATTGCAGCAGGAGCTGAGGCAGGGATAAAGCAGGTTCTGGTCAGTGTCCTGGGAGCAAGGTAATGGCTGGAAGTCCTGATGTCCCTCTGATCAGGGCTGCCACATGGGGAATGGAGGTGTCAGGGTGCACTGATGGCCCAGTGCTGGTCACAGACTTGTACTACTTCTGCAGGGAGATGGATTCCAGGAGGCACCACCAACCCACATTAGAGACCTTTGTATTCTGGTAGCTCTCAACTACACATTTGCTTGTATTACTTCTCATGCTGGCAGGCTTAAACTACCAAGGGTAATTCTGGGACAAGCTACAATTACAATTTCTTTATGTTGTGGAGACATGACCTTTGACTATTTGATTGCAACTGGCTTTGGATCAGGGCCTGTAGCCAAAGCTTTGTCACTAGCATAACATGTAACACTCTCTGCAGAGCCTCCAAGTATAAGCCATCACTTCTCTGATCTAAAATACACATAATTGCAATGAGCTGTGAGATCCTCCAGCATTTCACAGCATATAGAAGAGATTTATTAACAAAGATTTTCTGTTTGCAGATAGAGTATTATACAGAAGGCCAAAAATTTAGCTTCCATGAAGCAGTGAAGTTTAGTGTGTGAAGAAGGAGTGAACTTTGGTGTATATAGGACACACTTTTTCCATGTAATGGTTGGTAGTTCTATGAGGATAGATCATTGAAGGAGCTCTGGAAACCTGACAAAATGGTTGTGGCTTTACAGGCCAGTTTAGGTTAAAACACAATTTCCAAAAAAGGTGATACAGGCATTCCACATTCAGTTGTTAGATAAATTTGGGTCCTGCCTTTTACATACAAATCCTGGTTAGTAGTCCATACATACAACAGAATTACAGTTTTCAGTTCATGGAAGAATTGTGGCTAAGACTAGTTCAGCAATCTGAGTGCTTCAAGGGGTATGTCAGCATCACAGCCCCAGGCACAACATTGGGCTCTCCGGACCAGGGAGACTCTGCCTTCAGCTCTTCTACACTGTGCAAGCCGGGGACCAGCCTGCTCTGACTCTAACAGCATAGCAAGCCTGCGAGAAGAACACTGCAGCTACCAGTGCACTGAAGATCATCGAAGCGATCAGCATCAAAAGGCAAACCCAAAAAGTTCTCTCAAAAGCAACTGCCCTATCAATCTCTACATAATCCAGTTTACCTGTCACATGTGCTCTCTGAAAACATCAACCTATTAAATTCACCAGACTCAACTTTACACTTACTAAAAAGGGAACAGAACACAAAGAATATATTTTGGCTAGGTACAGTATTTATGGCCTTTCTTTGCACTACAATTATGCTACAAATGCACTTCATGTGAGTAGATCTTGTTAGACAAGTAGGGGCTGGCAAAACATTACAAATGCAACAGAGTATAATAGTACACTTCCAGAGAGGATATTCTAGCACCCTTCAGGCCTTGACTGGGCAGCTTGTTTAAACATCAGGTTAAATCCTTTTTAAGTGAAATGCCTTATAGAAGTTTTGCAGCAGTACTCTTAATGACTGCAAAAAAACCCCCCAAAACCAAAGAAAACCAAACCAAAACCTGCCAGGAAAGAGAGCAAAATCAGTTCTCATTTTCTTCCCCCTTTTCAGCTAACCACTCTAACCAACCTAATTCCCACTTTTTTCAGGCATATGGATTCTGTATGAACTCACAGGGAAATATATGTGTCCTTCTTCCTCTCCAACCAAGCATCCCCTCGATGCTACCCCACCTCCACCTCTCTTGTACCTCTACCGGCACCGGACCCAAAACTCACTCCCGCTCCGCTTCGAGCTGGGTTTTCCGCCGGTCCCTCAGTGCCCAGCTGCGCCCAGCGGTTTCCAGCCGCGACAGCCCCCGGCAGGTGGCACTCAGGCTCCGCGCCTCTGGGCGCCGGCGACAGAGCCTCTGCAAGCGCGTCTTGCCGGGCCGGGAGGGGCCGAGAGACTTAAATCCTCGGTTCAAATCGTCCTCAGCTGCGTCTGCCGTGAGCGCTCCGCGGGCGAGCGCGGCCGTGTCGTGGGCGGCGGTCCCGCCGCGCTGCGGGGGCAGCCCGAGGGCCAAGAGCACCCTTCTTGGAAGGGTAGACTCATGGCTGAGCGTATGCGGCATCACTGCAAACTCTCCTAGCAGCAGAATTTAAAGCACAGTTATTATCCTCAGGGGGAGATCTCTGCATCGAGAGGGGAATATATACATATATATATATGTATACTGTAACTCCTACTAGTGTTAATGGGAATTACGTGTGTAAATCCCCACGCTCCAGCATGCAAAGATGAGAGTGTCCCGGTAAGGGTCTGAATTATGCATTTGAATTAAACCTGACTGTTGGGAAACTCATAATGCTATAGCACTTATTATAAATTTATACTTACTAGGACTAAGTTTCACCTGAAACAACACAGCCTGAAGTGTTATTTGTTCCAGCACGTTATTTTGTTAGATGTGATAATCAGTTCACAGCAGGACTGTGAGAGGCTACTCAGCTTGTTGACAATTCTGGGTTCCATCCAGCTTCATGCAGCTTCTGAAGTGGCTCCAAAGGCCACAGAGCTTACTCCCAAAACCAGCTCTTCAGTAAGATGTGGCCAGGACATGTCTGACTGTCACAATCAGAGCCCTTTCCCAGGGGCAGGGCTACCTGTACTGTTAAGTGCACTCCGCCCCGAAGCAAAGACTACAGGTGAGACTCAGCAGAGGTCCTGCTGTTTCCAGCTCCCTGTATTTTGCCAGGTGGATGAGATTTTTTTCTTATGAGCTATGTGCCTAAAAAACAGTCTGAGGTGGAGAAGGAGCTGCAAATCAGTTCTTCTTGACCTACTGGGCTACTCTGTAGTTTATTTCAGGAATTATGTGACCTAACGGTTCAACTTCCATTAGCATCACCTTTGAATTAGGAAGATGCCTTTCACAGGAACTTTTGTCCCACCTTTGTCATCTCAACCTCAGATGAAATTTAATCTCAGGGCATCCCTTCTCTCAAGGCTGCACATTTCCCTTGTGACAGGGAGGAAGGACTTTCTGTTCTGACCCTCACACCTCAGCAGCTGGATTTGGTGAGTAGCCATGGTGCTGCAGGAGATATGCCACGGGTTTGGGGGGTCCTAATGAGGAAACATGTCCAAAGAAGCCATGTTTATGGCTTCAGCCTGCCCTATCTTACTTTCATGCCTTATTACATGGCCCAGCACCTAAGGAGATGAAAGCATAGAGAACAGCTGTGGAGGACCTGAATCAGCAGTGCATTCATGGCAGGGAAGGGTCCCCTTTCCAATGCGTGTCCAGTTTACATGCCACAGGGGTGCAACAGTGCTGGGTGCCAGCATGAGCTTCAGGGCTGCTCTGTAGAGGGACTGCCACAACTGTGCTGGGAAACAACTGCCAAACAGCCCCTTGCCCCCTCCCATTCTGTTTTATTTTCTCTTCTTCCCATCTCTTTTCTTATGAGTGCTCAGGCTCTTCATTCATCTGAGCTACCCCATGTGAGAGCAGCCTTGTGTGCCCTTTAATCCTGTGCAGTCCCAAGGTTAGGCTGAAGCAGACCAGCACATAATACCACCCTAGATTTAAATACCAATCATAGAGACTGGGAATTGCTTTATTCTGTATGAATCCTTAATCTATTGAGTTATTTGGAACAGCACAGTTAATTATCTTTAAACCCCACTCTCCTACCTTAAGGCTGGGTGTGACTCCAACAAATTCAATTTCAAATCTTGTAATGGAATAGAAGCATTGCCAGTCCTCATTAAATACACCGCAAAAGCCACAGCAGCAGCGCTGTGTTCCTTGTAATGATTTGTTTTACTGATAGATCAAACGGTCTGTTGACAATGGTTGACTGCATCTGACAGCCTCTTCAAATAAGATAAAGAAGTTGTACATTTTATTGATTATAAGGCAAATTGGGTTTTTGTCCCTTTAAATTTTTTATTGGCTAAAAAATGGAGGACTCACGTCTTTGAAATTCCAGCTTGCCATGACATTACAATGAATTATAATCCTAACCTATTCATGCTTCCTCAAAGGCCTGACCCATTTGACTACCTTGCAAGCATGTTGTAAAATGCCCTGCATTTACATACATATTTTCAGGAGCTTTTTATTCAAGAACTGCGGCAGACTGGAGAAAGAGAGCTGAATGGGCAAGAATTCTTGAGCTCCTGGAATTTTAAGTCATGCAATAGCTTTTCTCAAGCTGTGAGCTCAAGGCAGACATGTTTGGATAAGGTTCTTAGTTTTTCACTACACAGGAGGTGAAATTTTTAATCCTTTCTGGCTCTGAAGATCTATGTTCCTGAACATCCTGTGCATGGAGCTCATATTGCTGAAATAAATCTAACACTTTCTAGATCAATATTTAGGGTCAGAACTTACAGAAGCTCAAGGCAAATCAAGGAGGTTTTTGAAGGCCAACCACTAAAATCAGAACCCCCAAATCTGCTCTCAGCATCTTTCTTGCAAACCCAGATATCTCCCTGCCTGAACCCAAGCTATGGCTGTGCAGGCATCTTCAGCTTTGCCTGTGCTTTTGCATAGAGTGGAGCCAGTACATGTTGATCTGCAACAAGCCAGTGCCTGAGTAGCACTCAGGTCCTTTGCCTGGCACTGTCTGATGGGGAGGCCAGGGAACACCTAGGACCATGAGGGCAGAGTGCCTCAAGAACATCATAGTGTCAACTTTACCATTCTAAAATAAAGAGAAAGGGAAAGTGAAGAATTTCTTGTCCATTCCCTGGCACATCTTTGTGAATAAGAAAGCAGGAGCACCTGACTTTGTCAGTAAAACTGCACAGCTGAGACAGCAGCAAGATGGAGTCCTGACTTCTGGTCTTTACTCTCAGGACTATTTTTGTTCTGTCGCTCTTCCTGCTCTTTTCCTGATCACCCGTAGCAGTGATAAATAGGGGAGGGGTGGAGGGAAGTTTTGGAAGTTACTGTCAGAGCACAGGCTTCCACCTACTGTCTCAGTGCATTTTCAAAGGGAAAGGCATTCAGACACCTCTTGGCCATGTGAATTTTTACTTCAGCAGCTGAGATTTGTCAGGAAAACATACCCTACTACTGTGCTGAGTACCAGTTCATGGGTAGGTGTCTAGAAAACACTCCCATCAAGTAAGAGATGTAGATCTGGACCCTTACAGGAGTTGGAACACGTGCTACTTGGACCCACTGCCCCCAGCTACTAGGCGCTTCAGTATAGGGGGGGTCAGTGTCACCGTTGCCGTTGGCTATGAATTAAGAGGGTATAAAAGAACCCTTGTCCTGTTAATAAACAACATCTTCCAGAGATGCTAGATCCAGCACATATGAGTTTCCTAGAATTCACATCTGCTTTGAGATGACAGAATATCCCTGTGCTACTCCTTTTCCAATCTAGTTTGTGTATATGAGAAAATAAAACAAAATATCAGATACCACACCACCCTAAAAAACACTCACAGAGTCCACAGCAGATGACAAGGGAAAGTCTGTATCGGAAATTCAGTTTCCAGTTGCTCTAGGGTGGGCAATTCATGAGCTCCTGCCTAGAAAGTGATGAAGCGCCACAAGTCAGTGCTGTTGGCCTGTAACCAGTGTGGGACTTTGAGCTCTGACAAACTTCTGTCCCCATGTCAGGACCAACTCCCAGATCTGCATGTCTGATTTGTCAGTACAGACGCTCAGCTCTTCAAAGTGACAGTATTTCCACGAATGGTGATCGACAGATTACACCCACAGTTTGGCACTTATATGCTTTATTTTATTTGAAAATTAGTATCTCAAGTGGTTTAGTAACTCCACCATGAATTTCGGTGGGAGTGCTTGAGCTTAGGAGATGGGTTTGAAAATTTTTACCCAAGTACATGGGTTATTACCAGGTAACATCCGTTCAGTCACAAAGAGGATCAGTTAAAAGCAGCTTGCAGTGCAACAGTTTGTGCTATCTCTGTCTTACAGGGATTGAAAGTTCTTTGGTTTCCTGTTTGTTAATCGAGTGCTTTCTCCAGTGCTTAAGTCAGTCAAAGGAAGAAAAAAATTAACAGAGCTTCATAGAAATATTGCATTTTTTCTTAGAGTGGAGGCAAAACAAACAGAAGTTTAAAGTAAACAATCTCTACCAGCAGATCTTTCCCCCTTTTATTGCATGAATTACAATGCCCTTCAGCCAGCAGAAGGCAGAGAAAGTTCTGCCAGGAAAAAGAGTTATTTGAAAAGCTTACTTTAAACTTTTGTTTGCTTTGCTGCATGGACATATACACACAACAACAACAAAAAAAAGAAGCTGAAAAGAAGAGAGATCCTTTCTTCTTCTACTTTAGTGCTAAGTAGAAAGAAAATGGATTTCTCTTTATTGACTGGTGTGTGGTTGGCAGAAGTAAAGGCAAGTTTCCTCATAGTCATGCCTCTGTGCTCAACCATGACCTGGAAGAACATTGTGAGAGATAAAGTGAGACTGTCCTGTTCACCAAGGACATGCAGAGCAGTGCAAAAAAAACAAATACGAGTGTCTCTCATCATTCCACTGATACAAATAAGCACAAAGCTATCAAAGCCAAACAGCATTATTTTATTCTAGTATAACTGCTCAGTGAATCCTGTTCTTCTAAATCTTTGTCTCTTTTCTGATGATGAGAAAAATTACAGTCTCTTTTCATTCTCACTCTTGTAAATCTGGGGTAACTGGAAAAGAGCTCTTTGTTGGCTAGGACAAAATTCCAACTAAAAAGTAAAATGTTCTCAAAACAAAACCCATCACCTTTTGTGAAAAATGTCCCCTTTTCTGACCAGTTCTAATGTTTTCATTTGAAACAGACTCATTGATCAGAAGTTAATAAAAGTGTGTTCTGAAATATGCAGAGCATTTGATAAAATGTATAAGAAAAATAGGGTGGTTTCCTGAAGACTTGATAATAGAATAAGAAAAAGAGACAAAGGAAGATAAAAAGAGATTTGTAGCAATGTATAAGCAGGAGGGATAAAGCTGAATAGCAGTTGGATTAGTGCAGCATGAGTTTGTTTTTAAAGTACATCCCTTTTCTGCACTTCCACCCTCTCCTGTTTGCCCCACAATCCTGACCTTGTTCCTCCCCATTTCAAAAGAGCAGTCCCTTCTTATTTCCCTTCTGACCTGCATTCCTCACTGCTGGCTGTAATGTGGTGATAAAGGCACCAGTAAACCCAGCCAGCTTGCCTAAGATCAGAAGATACGGAGGGTAATGTTAGCAAATTAACTGATTGGTATAAAACAAAAGGGGGAAAAAAAAGTTGTCAGGAAGCTGAGAACTTTTGAACCCATTTAAACAAATAAGTGGCAGAGGAGCAGGCTTGTCTGTTACAGGAATAGTGCCTGCCAGAGCCAAGCCAGAGCTTGGAAGCTACAATCAAATGCAGCCTCTGAGAGCAGCCCCTTGTGGGGGAACTAAGCTGTTTAAGAAAGGGGAGTTCCTGCCTTGCAAAAGGCAGGACACAACGGGATGCTCCCCACTGCCATCTCTGGCCCTCACAGACCTGCGCTCCGTAACCTCCAGTCTGCAACACCTGTAAAGGCACACTGAAGCTTCTTTGTGCTTGCCTCAGCCAGAGCCACAAACCAATTCCATCCTGGAATCAGCCCTGCAATTCCAGCACATTTATTTCAACTGACACCCAAAGTAACCTGAACGAGAACATATCTCAATCACTGCTTTTGTCACAAGTGGACAGAATTTTTCATCACCTCCATCCAGCATATTGGAGAACTACCTCCAGAGTATGTCTTTGTTACAATTTTGGTTCCTCTTTTCCTGGTATAGAAAGGGGAAATCTAGAAAGGTGGCTGCTGTCCTGGAAAGGCCATTTGGTTTGGTAATCAGTCTGTAACTTTCACATGCAGAACCTGACAGGTAAAGCCTCTGAGATCAGCTGGCACTGGCACTGTACAGGACTTGAGAAGAGATTATTGTTTCATTTTCATTACACACAGACCTTGACCAGCAGCTCTTGTGTGTAGAAGAGGCACAGTACAACTGTCACTTATACCATTCTTCATTAGTATTGCTTCAATTTTGATCTCGGGAGGAAGCCTAAAGCAACCACACAACATGGAATTATTTCGGAATGGGGTTGAAGTAGACATTACTTCCCTCCCTGCCCCTTTGAAAAATTCACATATTAGAATTAGGACACATTCATGCCTTTGTTTCATTACCCACCAAGTATCACTATTTTTACCCTATTTTTCCCTATTGCAGCACCAATATCTTACTCCAAATCCAGATGTTGCACTCCAGCCTTCTCAATTATGCTGGAAGGTTAGACTGGGGACTGGAAGACAACTTCAGGTAGGCTGTGGATGCTGAGTGCACCACAGAAGGAGGGTCTCTGGGTAGGTTTGTCCTCATTGGTACCTGCCAGAGGAGGGTGGACACATGTTCCTGCCCCATCCATTTAGAGAGGTAGTGTGTGCACTTCTGAGAACAAGGAATCAAACTCCAAAGTCTTTAGGACTTGTGTTAGAGGCGTTAAGTGCCGGTTTTAACAAAGACAAAGCAGAGCTGAGTATCAGAAGGAAGATTATCCTTCACTAGGACATGCACTGTAATTTCAGTGAGGATGTACTTGGCTTTTATCTGCTTCAATGTGACCCACCTGCCAAAGAGGTGTACAAGCTGCCTCTCCCTTAAGCTGGCATCTATTCTAAATGGGTTATAGCTGCTACTAATTTCATTTAGGGCCTAACACTTTGGGGACAGAAGACATGACTTATGCACAGGATTTTGATGAGTTCTAGCTGGATATTTGCAGTTGGTGTTTCTGCAGCTCTCTACACAGGGAGGAGCATATTTTCCGCTTGAGAAATGTGAGCTAATCTTTCATTTCTAACATGAATGAGCTGATTAAGGTGGGTATTAGTAAGTGGGGTGTGACAGAGACAAAATCAGCAATGGCTGAGTGGCAAGAAAAGTGGCCTGAAGTTCACTTAAAAAAAAAAAAAAGGCTCATAAACATCACTGAATGAAGAACAGCTAAACAGATTCCACTACTGATAATGAGCAGGAAGCCCAGTGCTTGGGATCATGAGTTTATGCAAATCTGTTATTACTGCAAATTGGCATCCTAAGACCCTGATCACACAACACTTGCACATATGCTTAACTTTATGCACATGAGCAGCCTCATTAATGCCAAAAACTTAGTCGTGCATAAAACTGAGCAAATACATGAGTGTTTGTGAGACTGGGATTTAAACACAAGGGAGAGAAAACAAATTTACTGTATCATCAACAATTATTTCTGAAGCCCATCGTAAGCCAAGGTGGTGCCAGAAGTCTGCATATTGCAGAAACTTTCTAAGAGAGAGAGGAGTAAGATTTTGAAGATTGCTGCTTTTAACAAAATCCATTAGACCAAATAATGGTGGGTCAGACACAGGAGTAAAACATCCCTGCTCAGATTAAAATACAACTGATTTTGCAAAATAAACTGGATTGTCTCTTCAAAACACAGTTTTCAAACTTAAACAAGAACTGTTTATAATCAACTTGGGTTTGTCTAAATTGTTCATCAGTGTCTTACAAAATAAATTTAAATGGTGTTAGGTTTATGTGGATTCAGAGCTGACTGCAGCATTTGTATAAATAATGAATATCAAGGCTTACATTGGAGGGAGATGCCTATTGCAGTGCATTGAAGACTGATGGCCGGTCTTGGAGCTAGTTTTAACTAGCGTATTTAGCAACACTTCAGAAAACAGAAGGGCTCCCTTATGTTATGAAATTTGATCAAAATACACTTTTTCCTTGGGAATCCAAAAGAGTAAATACAATAAAATTTGAGTACTTAGCAGCAAGATAAGAAAAAACAAAGATCTGTAAAACAACATCTGTAGAAGTAAAGCTTCTGCCAAATGTAAAGGGATAGTTCTGGAAAAGGAAATCGGGGAAAAAGTGCAACCCTGTATTGGGAAGATATAGGCTAAGGCCTCCACAAAACATAATTGTTATCATAAATAGAATCAGTCAAAATTCTTGTTTATGTTTAGCGATAATTTCTGTGTGCTTTTTAAGCATTTTTTTGTTCCACTTCGAAAAAAATGAGTACATTCTTAACATTGTTTTACTACTCCTTTTTGGATTTTTTTCTCCTACTTTCTGTTCTTCTCACCCAGCAGGATTGCTACTGTCAGTTTTGCTGTGCAACAGTAAAGTTGATGTAATTATTGTACTTTGTGCTAGTCACATCCTGCAGCTTGTTTTGAAGCAGCAGTTCCAGGGTCTGTGGGTTCTGTGTGTGGCCATGGATCTGACTCCTGGTAAAGTCTGGATATGTCAAGGGCTCTTGGTTCTCCATAAGGTTTATTCAGGAGGGTTGTCATGGAGATACAGTCTGAAGACGGCAGTCCCGTCCATCACGGGACTGCCATCTGTGTGGACAGGCTGCCCACAGCAGTGGCCATGAGGGCTGAGCTGGCAGGAAGCCAGGCAACTTGTGAAAATGCCTTAGCACGTTTGCACTTGACATTTCGGTTGTGTTTAAATGGAGTATTGGTGCATTGGCAAACAGCTTTTTTCCAGTCTACATCTGTCTTGAAGGCTTGATTTTCTATGAAAAGGGAGGGGATCACTTTAGTGAGGTAGCATCTTCACTTCTGTAACCTCACAGAACAGCACTGAGTGTATGAGAACAAAGTGCAAAGAGTAACACAGGCTGGACCAGGTTGTTGTCCAGGAGCCCTCCTCCCACTACCTCATTTCCCAAAGGAAAGAAAGTTTTAACTCCATAGGTTAAGTTTTGACTTTTTTATCTCATCTATATGAATTTCAAAGAAGACAACACATATCAAGAGTGTGATTATGAACAGGACTTTAAGGAGCTATTATGATAAAGATATAAAAAGTGGTATTATTGGTGAGAAAAACGATGCTGGAGGTGTAGCAGCCAGAGATATCAGCTCTCAAAATATTTGTTCATCCTGCTTAATGCCATCATGTGCAACCTTGCTTCACATGGCTGGTCAGTAAGACACACAAGTCTGGAAATTCCTGGCTTCAGAGTACCACCATGTTCTGAGTTGAAGATCTGTGACAACTGGAGAGCAGAGGAAAGTCTGAAATAAATTTGCACAGTATTTATCTTGGTTTAAATGCCTGCCTATTTCAGTCTAATAGGTAAAGAGCACTCAAGAACTGTTTATCAGCACAGCTCTAGAAGCCTAAACCTCCCAAAGGCTGTGATGATAATATTGCAGTTTCTTTGAAATACAATTCTAATTCTATAATATTTATTAATAAACCAATCTTCACCTTATTTATTGTATACTAAAGCTCACCTTGAAATGCAACACAGAACACAAATTTCTGTTTGATTGGTTTCATGGAAACAGTGTGTTTATCAGGCATTTGCTTCCAGGTGAAACCTTAACATTTTTCTTTTTATGTTTTGGTTTTTTTCCTGTTGACCCCACTGGACATGTCATATGCTGCTAATAAAGCATGTAATGTTAAAAATTGTTGAACAAAATTTTTATTTTTCAAATCAGTCAACTAGTTACCTGGTGATTAGATAAATAGATTAGATGAATTTGCTTTAGGAAAAACAGTTTGCTCAGCTGATGCTTAGCATTTGAGTGTGAGTTTGCATTAAAAAAATCATAAATCATGCCCAATTATTATTTTTTTGTTTTGATATTTCATACCATAGATTCATAGAACAATTCAGACTGGAAGGGGTTTCAGGAGGGTTGTCTCACCCACCTTCCTGCTCAAGGCAGTGACAGGTATGAGATCAGTTTGCTGAGAACTTTTTCTTCAATCTTATAAACCTGGAAAGATTTTAACACAACCACACTAGCTCTCTGGGCAGTTCTTTCCAACACTTGACTGTCCTCGTGGTGAAAAGGTTTTTCCTCATATCGTGCTGAAACCTCTCTTTTTGCAGTTTATGTTCATTGTCTCCTTTCTCTGCTGGGTTTGGGCTCATGTAACTAATGGCTCTGACAAATAAACCCATTAATTTCTTGTCAGTATGGCTGCATGCATTAGGAAGGGCAATATCCTTCAGGGTCTAAGACAGTGAATCTAAACAAAATTTTTCTGCTCTTTATGTGCTGTATTAAAAGATGAAAACTCATCCTTGTATATACAGAAAACAGTTTCAATGAACATCTGACCCAGTGACAGCAGAGCAGTTTTCCTATAAAAGATGTACTTTCATTACAAAGACTATTGTAACCTAAACATTTTACGATGCATTCTCTTTCCACGGAACTTTTTTCAATCTCGCTGAGCATGCTGAAGTCATTATATAGTTACTAGAGGTGCTTTGTCCAGACAGACTTACTATAGGTTACAGTTCTGCAGGAGATTAAAAATGATGTATTAGTAGCTATCTTTCTAAAAATACTCTTTTAAGTAATATGTATCTTCATCCTCCAAAACCTAGAAGAATATATACAACAGCAAAGGAAGTATAGCAAATAATTGAGGGCAAATGATGTATAACAATGAGAACTTATACCACTGTATTTATTTAAATGACTGGAAATGTCAAAATGTGAAAGCAAAGCACTTCAATTTATTCACATATTTTACATTCAAAGGACCAGCAGAATTTTTTTTTCCAGAAAAATATGCTCCTCCTGTGGTTTCAAAAAAATTGAGAGAGACATGGGATATACTTAATGAAGCCTGTCACTGCAATGCATACAATGAAAACCTTATGTATATGGAAAAAAAAGAGATGAAAACTAAACAAAATTGACCATTAGTAAAAAAAGACTTCCTTTAATATAAATAAAATTCAGAGTAGTGCTTTATTTTAACAGACAACACAACAGTGGGATTTATTAACAACTACATATTTACAGTGCCTCACTGGTAAAAATACTGGGCTTCATCTGAGATCCTAGACACTTCCTGAGAAGGCAACGTGGACAGGAGATAGTTAAGCACGTCACATAAACTGGGTGATAAAAGAGTGAAATTAAGCATACTTTCAAAATAAGTCAGATGCCATAGATGGAACTGTTGCATCATGTTTTTGCTCTGCTCTGCCAAAGCTTGCACTTCAAGTACTCCCTTTGATTTCAGTAGATGTATGTATACTCCTAAGGGTAAGTGCGGGATTGTTTCAAACCCAGGAGCCTCAGAGGAAGACAACTGCTTGACTCAAAGATGCTATGAGTAGAGGAAACTGGTTTAATTACAATTTTACATGATACAGAGGCACATTACCTTGATTTAAATCTATAGTCTTTCACATGGGTGATTTCTGCCACTTTACTTTTACTTTGATCCTATAAAGTCTGGATTCCAGGTGTCTCTGTGAAGTGACAAACCTGTGAAAATATCTTCATCCCACAGCCTTCAAAATCATAGTGCCAGTTTAGTAGATCTCAGAGTTTTTGGCAATTAAATAAAACCAGAACCAGATCTTTTTGAAAGTATTCACAAAATAATCTCTCACTTATAAAATGGCTGTCCTACCATTCTTGTATCAGATCTGACCTCAGCTCTTTAGATCTAAACAGCTCTTTAGAAGTTATAAAAATAAAGCATTGATTAATATACAAATATATATTTCAGAGTGATAAGAGAATAATATTAAACAAATTCCATTTTTAATCTACTTTAAATTAAAAGAAATGTTTTCAAAAGTCTAGGCTGAAGCAGATCTTTATCTATTGACTCTTTAATGGAACCCATTCCCTGCAGATGGTCACATGCAGCTTAATGTAAGAAGCTCATTACTACAAAAGGACAGTGAATAGGTTTCCACTAGCAAAGCATTTCATAAAATCTGCTGTGCCAGTTGGTTTTTGGTATCTTTTTTTCAAGAACTGCAGACATTTTTAATATTAGAAAAAAGAACCCCAGTCATGAAATCTCGAGCTTCTTTAGAAATTTGCTTCTTTCTCTGGTCTTTATTAATACTTGTTTTGCAATAATCCAGTTCCTTTCTTTTTGCTTGTTTGTATACAGTTTGTATACACAGTAAGTGTTCTGCACGAACGCACATGTATGTACAAAACCAATCAGTAATTCAGTTAAGAGATATGCCTGCTCACTGGGTCATTTCATACATTCATAACACCGTATTTTGCTGTACTATCCATAACAACAGCATGTAAGTTACTCCCTTCTTCTGCTGAGATGCATATGGGTGTTTTCCTTCCATTTATCTCAAGCAGCCGAAACAGCAAGGAACATTTTTGAACAGCCTATAGTATTCTTCCTGAATCTGAAATAAAAATATTGAATTCAAATATGAAATAGTTTTATTACTAGGTCTGTATGTCTTTAAACTCATTTTGTACTGCTCCAGTCACTAGATGTTTTAAGGTGAGGCTGATTTTGACCTTAGGACAGAACACTGAATAAGGTATCATCCCAGGGTAATGCAGGGAGGACACTGAAGTAGTTCATCAAGTTGCTGGCACTATTACCAGTTTTACAACTAAAACCACCCCATTTTCCCATGTTTAATACACCAGTTTTAAAACTGGGAGGAAATATGTAAGAAGGTAAAAACTAGACAGAGGTTGTGCCACCACTGAAGACAAAAGCTCAACTTTTGGGCGCTTGACTGTGTAGGACTGTGAAACTGCCTGAGTCACTTCCCACAAGGACCAGAACACTTACCTTCCTAGACAATACACAGAGAAAAATGAAGATGAACATCCCTTGGAATGCATTGAAGATTGTAAAAAGATATGCAGTAACCACAGATCCCTGGACGACATGGAGGACTCCAAAGATCCAGGTAGCCCCAAGAAGGAACAGGAGAGCAAGGGCACCTCGGGCACAGGATCTAGATGGGAAAGAAACATTGTGAACAACGTGCAGGCACAAACTACTTCCCTGCTTTCTCTGCTTTGGGTCAGAAATTTCTTCACAGCTGCAAAGGCCTGAGAACTGCAAGTGAATGAGCTGCTCTTCAGGGTGTGCTGTAGCACTGTGGCACAAATGAACTCCCATGATCACTTCAGAAGAGCAAAGGAGTAAAACTGGAGGGCCTTAAAACACTGGCTTCTTTAATCTTCAGATATGTTTTTTTCTGGTGTACTGCAGCACCATATGATTTGATTTAAATCTACTGTTAGTGTAATTCCCCAAGGAAAAACACATGTCTGTTATGAAGCATTCCTCCACTTTTCCTCCTCCTCCTTATCTTCCTCAAAAAAATAACCCAGAAAAATGTACAGTATGCTCTTAGGTCAGTGCATGTGCATGACATCAAAGGATTCCCAGGCTGCCTCTCAGGTTCACTGCAGAGGTGCCAGTTGTAAAACCAGACTTTCTTTCTTTCATTCTTTCTCTTAAAAAGTTTTTAGAACACAAATGCTCAAATACTTCCTAGGTCAGCATATTGATGCTTAAAAATTGTAGGAACTGGTTGGCTAGGAGTTTTGTTTTGTTTTGTTTTGTTCCAAGATGCTGTAGAGCACTGTTCACTGACTTGAGCAAATTACAGCATGTTGTTTTGGAAATGAGGCCACTGATTACTTTCTTATTCATTCTCAGCTCTGTCATTTCAGGACTTTCTTTGAACAGCAGACATTTTTAGCACTGTTCCCCTGAAAATGAATAATTTTCAACTTCATTAGAACCAGGTCACCACATGAAGCTATGAAGGGTGAGGAATAAGAGAAAGTAATCAATCAAACAATTGCTAAATCCTAACTATAAATCTAGTGCAATGCATTGAAACTGCAGGAGTGTTCCTAAGCAACACAAACAGTAAGTTGTTTTCAATGTTCCCTGTAGTACACTTCAGCTTTTCCTGCACAAACGGTTTTCAAGGTCCCTATAAATCAGTTGTAAAGAGAGTGAGTTGATGGAAAAATCATAGCAGCATGCAAAGTAAAATCCTGGAGAGAATCCACCCCATCCCCCCTCAGTGCCACAGAAGCACGACGTCTTATTGCAGACTTTTCCACGTAGCATGAATGGCTCCAATCTCTTATCACTGAATTACTTGCTACTTCAAGGCAAATATTTTGGTCTCATTTCAGGCGTAAGTTTTGAAATCTGTTTTGCCTTGCATAGAGGCTGTGGAAAGTACTTAAGAAAAAAGGGTATTTTATTCTTTAACCTTGCATTCAGCCTTTACCCTCTAGTTGATATGCATTCCACATACACCTCTCACACACCTCCAGTGTTACTGTACAAGGTATTGCTCAATGAGAATAATGATTGCAAAATTTAATTCTAAATATATATATGGAAATAACAGGAAAAAAAATTTTCTACAAATCTTTCAGGAGATTAAACTTATATTTGAATACTCTTTATCATCTCTGTCTGTATTTAAAGTTAGAGAAAGTAGAATTTGTATGAAATGGCAAACTTACCTTATATTTTCATAACAACTAACTTCTGGCTTTAACATTGCAGTGTGTCGAAATACTTTGTAAATAATCACTCCGAAAGCCAACAAATTAACCTGGGGAGAGTGAAGGAAGGAACTTTTAGCTCAAACTAGGGTGCTTTTGAATGTCAGTAACTGTTAAACATTTAAATGAAACAAGTCAGATAAAGTTTTTGTGTCTCTGAAACCTACAGAATGCAGTGCTGGGAGGGGAAAAAATCCACCCTGTTCTGATCCACTTCCATTAAAAAAATATGAACCCTGCAA
The DNA here is from genome assembly GCA_013399695.1 of Formicarius rufipectus. Taxonomy (NCBI): domain Eukaryota; kingdom Metazoa; phylum Chordata; class Aves; order Passeriformes; family Formicariidae; genus Formicarius; species Formicarius rufipectus. The sequence goes on along the minus strand of VXAU01005779.1, from coordinate 305,647 downwards.
TAAACACTGATCAAACAGGGATGTAGCTCTACCTTATCTCAACAGTATCACTACTAACAGTCTGCAAATGTTTATTGATTTTATTGGTAAATCTCTTTGATTTCTTGCTGAGATTATTCTCCCTAAGAGGAGATGTAGGAAAGGGAAAGAGAAAAGGAGAGGGAGAGGGCATGGCAGGAAAAGAGAAAAGAAGGGAAAGGGAAAGGGAAAGGGAAAGGGAAA